>QRFJ01002681.1:45000-154967 GCA_006176705.1 Cocos nucifera
CATGGATGAAAAGCCTTAATGGATTATGGGACTAAGAGTTGGAGAGTCAGGACCTACGAGTTCTTTTTTTTTATTTTTAAATAAAATGTTATGTGATTGACATTTGCTCAGGTCCAAAACAAATGCTGGAATTGTTTTGTGAATTTTTATCATTTTATTTTTTTAAGTATTTTAGATTTACGCAGACTGATATTTTGCAAGAAATATCTAAAATATTTTAATATCTCAAATAGGCCTTGTATGTTGTCGGGATCAAATCATTAGGGCGTGCTATTATTTATCACGTGCCCAACCGTGCTAGTGGGACGAAGCATGATTTCGCTACCCCCGTCATGCGTTCCAATTATCAGATAGGAAATGAAGTCCCACCTTCCACAGCTTCCTAACCCTAGGATATCTGACTTCCATGGCTGATTGACACTACATCACTCGTTAATTGGGTTACCAGCCAGGTGACGAAGGTTAAATTTGACAGTTTCTTGAAAAATTATGGCGCTGTTTCTAGCTAGACATGATCATGGATCATCTTACGAGCACTGATTGACTGAATTACATCATTCTCACGGTTGCTCCGTCTCGTGTCAAAGTTGAAAGCCTATGGCTGGTGGGAAACTCTTCCACTGTGATTCATTAACATCGCAATGTCTCATCCTTCTATTCAAGACTTCCCAGAGACGCCGCTTTGATTAGATGCCAGAGCGTATGACGAAAAGTTAGCAAAGGGAGAAAGGTATTTCACTATAGTGGAAAACCTGGATTGGCAGCAACCTGTAAAGAAAATCACCTTTGAAAATGAATGTTTTCTGGGATTGTCCAATCAAGCGGTTTCCTAATCGTTTAAAATTCTTCTCCTTCCGAGGAGAAAAGATTGGGCTGTTATGATCTATCCATCGTATAAGGCATCTGCACCAAGTCTTCATGGACTTTGGTGGCCAGAGCACGTTACCATAGGAGCTGTGCTTCATAACGATGCATAGCACGAGACAAAAGCAGTGCGAACCATTTCAGAAAAAAAAAAGAAAAGAAAAGACAAATATGGATTGTTTGTAGTCTTCCCGCCAAGAAACCCATCAACCATTGGATCATCCACCACACAGCTCTCAAAGCACTCCAAACTGCATCATTCATACACTGCACAAATCTCAAAATGAGATGGGGGTGATCGACGGTCAATGGAAGCAAAAGGTGTATCCTTCTTTCATGCAAAGGATACAACCAGGCTCCTGCTGCACAATAAAAGGACCTGTAGCATCAAGCTTTCAACTAGACCCCTAATCAATGAACAATGCGACAATTTTTGACAAGCCATGCAACATATAAAGTTCAAACGATAATTTCATTAAAACAAATTCTAAAACCAACAGTGCAGCATAATTTTGGTGTTTGTATCTTAGCCCCCAATTTCAACATCTCCTAAAATCATGCACTCACTTTCACAAAGAAAAATACCATACGGATGACAAGATGAGTGATGTCATCCTCACACAAGCTCCATTTTATCATGCGTGCTATTCACATCCTCTTCCAAAATTTGTGTCACTGGTTTCTCCTTTTTCTAGCTTAACTACTGTTTTTTCCTCCTTTCAAATTGCTCAACCTACCCACCCATTGGTTTACGCAATAAAGACGTTTTTGTGAATCTACAAGTCTTTATACTCGACATCACGTTGTTAGTTGTCACTGCTACTACCGCTGTTCTCCTACCAGCCCAAATTCAAAACAGCTAGAATTGAATTGGTAATAAAAGAAAGCTTTGTGATGTAAAACAATTTCTTCCCTTGATAAAGCTAGGTCTGTAATACTAAATTACCCTTTGGTTAAGGAATCAAGCCACCAGCATCGCACAATCCATCATCAGCCGAAGTCAAGCACTTCAATTCCACCCTCTGTGTATTGATTTATTGACCAAGATAAAACAGTGGACAAGAAAACACAACCATCTCAAGTGTTTAAAAAGAAAGAAAACTAAAGGAGCTTTCCTCGCCCAAATGCCTTGGAGACGCTGCAACTCTCCCGCACCTGACAGAAAATGAAAACCAATGAAGAGATCTCCAATTCTGCATCATGAGGTGACAGAACAAGGCAATCTTAAATAATCATTTATTTGGATCCTGCTTACCATAAAGAAATGGAATCATCATTGAATAAACAGAAAGGAAGAAATGGGAGTTACATCCTTGTACCAAATTGCATTTCAAGCAGCATAAGATTTCTAATGAATGCATGTTGGTCACACAGATCATTGTTTCTATCATGAAGATTGTGATGATAAAACTAACATTAACAAGAAAGCAAACCTTTGTCACCCAAAAAGCAATATCACATTATCTACTCAGATCCCTCCACAGGTGTGGCAGTTTCTACTTCCTTCAGATTTTCCAATGCTGTGAGACGCCCATTCAGAGCTTCATAGCGCTCATCAAGTGTTTCATAAACCCCTCTTACCTGAAAAAACAAAGCATGAATTGCTATCCAACTGATCCGCAGCTTAAGATGTGTATCATTTATGCAGGCTAGAAGAGGTGAAAATCAAATTTAAACCTCCATTTACACAGTCTGCCAGTGAATGCAGATTGATTTTCATTCAGGTGGAGGAATAAATCATATTATACTTGAAATCAAGAATGAACAAAAAAATGGTAATTTCCCTTAAAAAAGCAGCAAACACAATAGCATTCCTATATTACAAGTGGCAAATCAACATGGACCTTTTCATGTCTAAGGATAAACTATTTCATTCTTTTGGTAGGTTTATGGTCCATAACATGTCAAATGATCCACTGAGATATAACAGGTTTCCCACAAAGGACAAAGGAATACAGAGCCACCTTATGGATCAGTATGCGCTGTAATTAGCAACATTAATTCTTGCGATATGTACCCATCAAAGGAAGGCAAAGTAAAGGCACTAGTGCTACATTATCCATGATCATATGGGATCACCACAGCTATTTCTATGACATGGTTGTGGAAGGGTGAAAGATGCCGAAGACCTGTTCGCCTATGACACCTGGTGACAGTAAATTAACCAAAGCTATTTTACAAACCTTGGGAAATGCCAGAAGCCCAAAAGCTTCCATTTGAAAGTCTCAACAAGTCTCAAGCCTCTTAAATATATCAAAGCAAAAATGTGCACTAGATTTACACCTGAATTCTCTAGACACGATGGATTATTTCTCGATCAGCATGTCTTGCCAGCAGGAGGGCACCAAGAAATTGTCAAAAAGTTGTAGCTGCAAAGACGTCAGGTAGGCACATAATTCCTCAATAAGGTAAGATGTAAGCCTCAAGGTGTAAAGAATAAGTTTCAATAGGATTTTTCCTTTCCTAAGGTGAAAGATGGTTATGCCAAAAAGTGAAATTTAGGATTCTAACGTTATTTGGCAATAGGAAACCAAACTTAGCTATAACTGGCCTGTGACTTTAGATGCCAGAATTCATATACAAGTGCAGTATATCAAAGCTTTGGGTATATAATAATAGAACCTCCAGTGTCACATATCCAGCTTCAGTAAAATTTCGTTTATGAGAAACCATCCCCTTTCGCACATTCTGAGAAGATTATCCTCCTTTCTGTTGCTTTCCTGTGCTAGCAATAAAAAGAGTGAACTTTAAAATGTGAAAGAGAGAGGCCCCTTGATCATTTTTAAAAGATAAGTATACCTTCCTCCTGCCTTTCTTTTAATATGTAACTTTTTGACTTTCTGGATCCCATCAATTTAACTGAATAAATAATAGAAAATCTTGAGTTCAGATGTAAATGATGCAAGCAAAAACCCTTTCATATCTCTTTCCACCCACAACTGGAAAAGCTCTTCATGCATTAATTGATTACATTCACACTAAACATTTCTAGTTCGTAACATCTAAAATTCTTAACCCACCATTTTTCTGCTGCAAATTAAATACTTTCATCTCTAGCACATACCCTCTTCTAATTGAAAAAACTCATAGACCTTTAGTGATTAAATCTCATTTTCATAAACAAATTCACACTCTCTTGCTAGAACATCTTATCCTTCTTTAATGGTTGCAAAAATCATAGCTGATGTATATCCAATGAAACAAAACACAAGATGTAGATCTGGTATGAAAAATCAAATCTAAAATTGTGTACATCTGAATCAAAGAGATTCTAATGGAAAACTTCCATTCCACCCACAACTGGAAAAGCTCTTCATGCATTAATTGATTACATTCACACTAAACATTTCTAGTTCGTAACATCTAAAATTCTTAACCCACATCGGAAGAGCATTTTTCTGCTGCAAATTAAATACTTTCATCTCTAGCACATACCCTCTTCTAATTGAAAAAACTCATAGACCTTTAGTGATTAAATCTCATTTTCATAAACAAATTCACACTCTCTTGCTAGAACATCTTATCCTTCTTTAATGGTTGCAAAAATCATAGCTGATGTATATCCAATGAAACAAAACACAAGATGTAGATCTGGTATGAAAAATCAAATCTAAAATTGTGTACATCTGAATCAAAGAGATTCTAATGGAAAACTTCCATTCCACCCACAACTGGAAAAGCTCTTCATGCATTAATTGATTACATTCACACTAAACATTTCTAGTTCGTAACATCTAAAATTCTTAACCCACCATTTTTCTGCTGCAAATTAAATACTTTCATCTCTAGCACATACCCTCTTCTAATTGAAAAAACTCATAGACCTTTAGTGATTAAATCTCATTTTCATAAACAAATTCACACTCTCTTGCTAGAACATCTTATCCTTCTTTAATGGTTGCAAAAATCATAGCTGATGTATATCCAATGAAACAAAACACAAGATGTAGATCTGGTATGAAAAATCAAATCTAAAATTGTGTACATCTGAATCAAAGAGATTCTAATGGAAAACTTCCACAAGTCTGGGATTTAATTTTAGATCAACAGAAATTTCATCAATATATTACTTCCATTTATTATTATGGCTAAAGCAGCTTCAGCCCATTCATGCAATCACCAATATGACTGGTCCCTATGGAAGCCTCTGCTTTCACTTCCATCCCCACAAGTGCCACATGCCCTCTTCCATTATAAGAATAAGGTAAGCCCTTTTTACAGTGGCTGACCGCTTCTAAACTTGCTCCAATAAAATAGGTGTCCTCAAAAACAAGTTGGTTGTTCTACATTATCAGTCCACCACCAGTTGCATTAAACAGCAACTAGAAACTATTGCTAACCCTTAAATACAATACAAATTGAATTACTTGAAACTCATAAAGATTAAACCACAAGAAACTAGGGACTCAAACATGAGATATCATGCCCCTATTATCACCAAGCCTTCTCCATTTAAGAGATGGAGCATTTCTTAGCGACCCTAGTCACTTAAGGTCAATATTCTCTAGACTCCAGAGCAAACTAATAGGAAGCAAGATTGAGTAAACTGCCTCAATTATTTGCCAACCATCTGATCTAAGAACAATGGCATCCACAACATACAGCTTGGAATGGTCTTTTGGTTCCAATTATCTCTTTTGCTGTGCTACTTTACCTTGGTTTGTCTAAAATGAAAGACCTTTTCTGATTATATCTAAGCCTAAGCAAATGTTGGGGGTAAAATAGCTCCTGCCAAAGTCCAATCGAATGTCTGACCTTGATATGGTGCCAGCTGTAGTTGTGACGGCCAAGTCCGAACCTCAACCTAGTTGATTCTCTGGTCTAGGTGGATTCCAAAAGATCGGCCTTCAGATCTTGCTCACTGGTCAACCTTCTCAATGATAATTCCTCCTGTTCCCTCCTGATAATGGCAGATCTTGATAAACCATATTGTAAACTTCGGTCAGATGAACTTAAATAGTGAAGGCAACTTGCTATTTGACTGATTCCGATCCCCAGCCCAGAATGGGCAGCAAATGCCCCATAAATACGAGACGCCAGTATTGCCTGACCTTGACTAATAGCCGACCTTGAGGGCGGCCGAATCCTTCTACTTCACTCTGTGGATAGCAGATCTCGCCAATCTCACACCAAGGACTTCGGATGGATGAACTTAAGTCGGCAAGAGGACTTCGCCATTAATGTAAGCCCGACCTTCAATCCAGAATAAGTAGTAGCCACTTCGCAAGGAGTGGATCTCAGTACTCCTCCATCCCAACTTCGAGTCGATCTTGGATATTCGCCAAACTTCCTCCAGAGAGCATGGCCCCAGTCCTAATTGAAGAATCAGCCGTCCTTTCCAACCTCCAGCCCTCTAAACTAGGGCGTTTATACCCACCCTCGACCGACCTTGAAGGCGGCAAGCTCCCGAGAGCAGTCATGACAGCACCAATAGGATCCAAACTCAGAACCCAATTGTGAGCCTGTCATCCACTACTTAGAAGCCGACCTTCAAGCTCGGTTAGCCTAACTTCAAATTTCCAATCCCAACATGAACAGCTCACTACTAGGCTCAGAAGCGTCCGACCTCCCATCCGAACTTCAGCAAACGAAACCCAACCGCCAGCAAGTCACGATACAATAACAACTCACTCTCCAATAACAAACTCCGAGTGGTCCGAATGGCCATCTCACATTCTGTTATAGCTATCACTATCATTTCGTTACAGGCTCTGTCTATTTAAAGGATCCTTCAGATATATTATTCTCTCTAAGCTCTACTCTCCACTCTATTCTCCTGTATACTCCATTCTTGTTGGCCAAGAAGCTAATTTGATCGTCGGAGGGTCCATGCCGAAGCGACCCACCTTCAGCCCGAACTTTGTCTTGCAAGTTTTGTCGGCGAGATCGTCTCTTCCACCTCCAGCGAACTCTGGCAACCGTCCATTTTCTATACCAACGAGATTGGCACTAGAGAAAAAGACATCTGAGCCCTTGTTCTAAAAAGAGTACTCAATCGAGATGTAGACTTCTTCTTCCTCCCTCCTTTCATTCTTTTTTTCTCTGACCCTCTTTGCTCTAGCAAGATGCCATCGAGGAAAGCTTTTTTCCAAAGATCCACCACCTCTACTGCCAGATCCAACCCAGAACCAGTAGACCAACTCGTTCCAATCCCATCACCTACATCTCAACCTCCTTCACCGACAACAGTGGTGGATATGAAGTAATTCAACCTGCTGCTACAGCAGGTAAGAGGCCTCACAGAAGCAATGCAGGCCATACAACAGGCTCTGACGCCGGCACCATCGAAAAGGCCATCATTGGAACATCGAGATCCGGTACAGGAAAGACCCACCTGGAGAAGTCAGCTAATGATCCTGGAAAGAAAAAACAGAGTATAAAGCTCCTGTTCTGAGCACGACTCTACCCTTGGAAAGTCTCTACCCCCATCGAGCTAGCCATCCTTTGAGATTCATGATCGAGATGATATCCTCGATCAGAAGCTCCAGGAGATGAATCGGCGGATTAAGGAACTCCTCCATGCTGCCCCTATCCGCACTGATGATATCTACACCAACCCTCCATTCCCCATCCAGATCATGCAGGAGCCCATCCCGCTGAACTTCAAACTCTCCTAGTTTGAGAGTTATAATGGAACCTCGAATCCCATCGACCACCTCGAAGCCTTCTGAACTATGATGCTACTCCATGGTGTACCGGATGCCATTCTATGCCAAGCTTTCTCCTCTAACTTAAAGAAAGTAGCAAGAAATTGGTACTCGGACCTCAAATCAGATACCATCTACTTTTTTTATCAATTAAGCCATCAATTTGCGGCTCACTTTGTCAGTAGCCTGCATCAGAGACGAGGTCCGGACTCCCTTGTCAATATCAAGTAGAAGGAAAAAGAGTCCATTCGAACTTATGTCAGCTGCTTCAGTACTACTGTTCTGGAGGTCCGAAATTTGGACCAATCTATTGCCATGGCCACTTTCAAGGACGGTCTTTTGAAGAATGATCACCTCTTTTTCTTGGAGAAGTACCTCCAGAACTTCGCCGACATGTTGGCTCAGGCTAAGGGCTATGCCCGAGCTGAAGAAGCTTTTAAGCTTCAAGATGGTGAGGCCACAGGAGAATGGCAGGTCGGAGAATCTAGCAAACCCGCACCTGAAGAAAAGCTGAATGAAGCTCGGTCGCATTCAAGAACCCCTCCCGAACACAGACAGCCTGAGCTCCACCTCGAGCTCATCGACCAAGAATCCCGGACTAGAGGATGCGGTGAAGTCCTCCTAGAAGATTCTACAACTATTCTCCCCTGAATGCTTCGAAAACTCAAGTACTGATGAAAATCAAGGAGCAACTTCCGAGGTTGAATAAGATGCGGTCTCATCCAAGCAAGCACAATCCAAATAAATACTGCCTGTATCATCGTGACCATGGTTACGATACTGAAGAATGCATCCAGCTCCAAAACGAAATTAAAGAGCTGATCAGATGGGGTCGACTGGATTGGTTTCTACGACGTCGGCCTGAGAGAAGGAAAGATCAACCAAGAGCCCTTCCACGCCAGGCCGCCTCGGAGGGAAGAACCACAAGGAGATCGGCCCCCACTTGGGATCGTCAACACAATCGCTGAGGGACATCGATAGGAAGAGGCCAGCAGATCAGTAGGATCAGTAAAGAAGTAAAAGACTGAAGAACCCATCGATTTCATTGAAGAAGATGCATAAGGAATTCAATTTTCACATAATGATATGGTTGTAATTACTTTAAATATTGTCAATTATGATATACATCATATCTTGGTTGATAATGGAAGCTCTACTGACGTCTTGTTTTATGATGTTTTCACCAAAATTTCTATGCCCGATAGTCGTATGGAACCAATAAGCTCTCCATTAGTGGGGTTCACTGATGATGCAATATCGATTGAAGGAATAATTACATTACCAATTATAACGGATCGATACCCAAAGCTGTCCAAAGCTCAGATTGATTTTTTAGTGGTTTAGACTCCTGCTTACAACGCATCCTCTGTGGCATCAACATATTATTTGAAGATGAAGTTTCCAATAGAGCATGAAGTCCAAGAAGTCAACAGAGACCAAGCTCTAGTACGTCATTTACATAATTGTCCTATAAGGAGGAAAGCAGCCAGAACTTTGTCCAGTGGACGAACTCAACGTCCGTGATAATTTAAGGAACGAGAGGAACCAATCGACGATGTTGTAACAGTCTCTTTGAATGATGGAAGTGAGGATCACACAATCCAGATTTGTTCAAATTTAGAGGGAGAAGTTAAAAAGCAGCTCGTCACCTTTCTACAAAGGAATGCCGATATTTTTGCTTAGGTTCCCGTAGATATGCCTAGTATCGACACTGAAGTTATGGAGCATCGTCTGAGTGTAGATCCAAAGCGTCAGCCTATGAAGCAAAAGAAGCATAGCTTTGCACTAGAGCGATAGAAAGCGATCGTAGACAAGATAGACAAGCTCCTCAAAGCCCAGTTCATCCGCAAGGTATCCTATCTAGATTGGATTGTAAATGTAGTCCTTGTCAAGAAGGCAAATGGCAAGTAGAGGATGTGCATGACTTCACCAATTTGAACAAGGTCTGTCCAAAATACAGCTACTCTCTATCCAAAATCGATCAGCTAGTGGATGCAACCTCGGGTCATGAGCTTCTCACCTTCATGAATGCCTTCTCTGGTTATAACCAAATTCGGATGGCACTTGAGGATGAGAAAAAAACTGCTTTTATTACTAACCGTGGTCTTTGTTGCTACAGGATTGTGCTTTTTGGACTAAAAAATGCAGGTGCAACCTACCAGCACTTAGTGACAAGATCTTCAAAGAGCAGATCGATCCAACATGGAGGTCTATGTAGATGATATGCTCATCAAAAGCCGATCTTTGAGAAATCATATTGTCGACCTGGAAGAGACATTCAACACTCTTTGAAAGTACAAAATGAAGCTAAACCCAACCAAATGCACATTCGGGATAACTTTAAAAAAGTTCTTAGGATTCATGATGGCAAGGCGTGGTATCGAGGCAAACTCAGGAAAGATCAGGGCCATTCAGGAGATGGCCACTTTCAAGACAATAAAAGAAGTTCAATGCCTGATGAGAAAGATCTTGGCTTTGAATCACTTCATTTCAAGATCGATGGAACGTTGCATGCCCTTTTCTCAAGTGCTCAAGCAACCAAAGAACTTTTGTTGGATCCTAAAATGTTAGCAAGCCTTTGAGGAGTTAAAGAACTACCTCGCCTCATCTTTTCTTACCAAACCCGAACTTAGCGAAGAGTTGTTCTTGTATCTGGCGGCATCTCCTGCGGTTATTGGAGCTGTCCTAATTTGAGAGGAGATGAAAGTTCAGAAGCCAATCTACTACATAAGCCGAATTCTAAGAGATACAGAAATCAAGTATACCAAATTGGAAAAACTAACCTATGCTTTATTGATTGCGGCAAGGAATCTTCGATCTTATTCCAATGGCATACAATAACAATTCTCACAAACCAACCTATAAAGGCAGTTCTTCACCGACCAAATACTTCCAGAAGAAAAACAAAGTGGATGATTAAGCTCAGTGAATTTGATATTAAGTTTCAACCTCGGCCATCTATTAAAGCTCAAATAATGAAAGATTTTATGGTGAAATGCACTATTATGGATCCAATCAAGCCTGAACAGCAAGAGGTCTATCCTTCTAGTCTGTAGCCAAACTCTCCTAAAGAAAAGGCAGATCTTCTTGAGGATTTCTAGGCCTTATATGTTGATGGCTCGTCCAACGCTTCTAGAGCAGGCACGGGTTTAATTCTTATCAATACAGGAGTTGTTGCTGAATATGCACTGTGTTTTGAGTTCTTTGCAACCAATAATAGAGCAGAATATGAAGCTCTGATTGTAGGATTGAGAATAGCCAAGGAACTAGGGACAGACCATGTGAACGCCTTCAATGACTCGCAATTAGTGGTGGGGCAGGTCAATGACAGCTATGAAGCTCGGGAGGAAAGTATGAAAAAGTACTTGGATAAGGTGAAAGTTTAACTCCGACCTTTGGCAGTTTTGACATTCAGCAGATCCCAAGAGCAGAGAATTCAAGGGCCAACCTTCTATCCAAATTGGCCACTTTAGCTTCAAATGAGTTGCCAAAGGAGGTTTGGCCACTTTGAAATTCTTCAGTATCCAAGTTCGGAAGAATCCCAGACGATAATGCAAATAGATCATGAGCCCAACTGGATCGATCCATTGGTCCTATATCTTAAAGACGACATTCTTTCTAGAGATCCTAAAAAAGCTCGAAAATTGAGAAATCAAGCTCCCGCTATGTCTTATATGAAAATAAGCTATATAAAAAATCTTATTTCTTACCACTTCTCAAATGCCTCCAACTATCCGAAGCTGATTATGCCTTGAGGAAAGTCCATGAAGGAGTATGTGGAAACCACCTTGGAGTTAGATCATTATCCTACAAGTTACTCTGACAGGGATATTATTGGCCAACCATGCAATAAGATGTAGCTGAGTACGTAAGGAAATGTAATTGATGTCAGAGACATGCCAATGTTCAAAGATAACCAGCTTCCCAGCTCACACCATTAAGCACCCTATGGTCATTTGCACAATAGGGAATGGATATACTTGAACCCTTTTCCACAGTGTCTGGATAGTAAAAATCTCTTGATAGCGGAAGACTACTTCACCAAGTGGGTTGAGGCCGAACCTCTGGCAAAAATCATTGAAGCTAAAGTGCAGGACTTCATCTGAAAATCAGTAGTATGTAGGTTCGACCTACCACGAACTCTGATTACTGACAATGGACGCCAATTTACAGGAAGAAAGTTTGCTAAATTCTGTGAGGACTTAAATATTTTCCATCATTTCACATCTGTGGCCCATCCTCAAGCAAATGGTGAGACCGAGGTAACCAACAGAACTCTGCTGCAAGAGATAAAAGCAAGGCTTGAACGAATGAAAGAAATATGGATGGACGAACTTTATCATGTACTCTGGGCTTATAGAACCATCTAAAGGTTGCCAATTGGGGAAACTCCATTTGCTCTGGCCTTTGAAATTAAAGCAATCATCCCAGTTGAACTTGGACTTCCCTTAGCACGAGTTGAGAGTTTTGATGAATAAAGCAATTCGCAGGATCTTAGGACAAATCTTGATCTACTAGAAGAAAAGCGGGAGAAAGCCCAAATTCTGATGGCAGCCTACAGGCAAAAGGTAGCTCGGTATCATAATTTCAAAGTCAGGAGCAAAACATTCAAGGTTGGAGATCTGGTGCTATATCGAGTAGAGATTTTTTAACCCCAAAATCAAGGCAAGCTTGCTCCGAACTGGGAAGGCCCCTACGAAGTCATGAAAGTCGTCCGACTGAAAACTTGCTACATAAAAGAGATTGGAGGAGCTACACTCCCACGACCCTGAAATTCGAAAAACCTACAAAGGTACTATCGATAACCACACTTCAATAAAAATTCTTTATTCTTAACATTCTTGTCTCTTGTGCAAATTGAGTTGTGGCAGAAAATAACCAAGTCGAGCTTCGTTTTTAAACAAAGTAGGACCCTGAAGGCCTCCGGTTCTTAAATAGAAGGTTAACCACATCAGGAGGATCTCGATCAGACATAGGTGAAGACTCTTATGAGGAATATGAAGGCATCCAATTCTTAAACAGGAGGTTAACCTCGTCTTAACGAGGGTGAAGAGTGCCCCAAGGGAGAGACCCCCGCAACAGCCCTTTTGTGCCCCTAAGGAGAGGCCCTTTCAACGGCCCATAGGGAGAGGCCCACTCAATGGCCCTTTTATACTTCATCAATCTTGTTAGGAATAAAAGGTGGACCTCATCCTAACAAGGATAAAAACCATCCTGAAAGCCTCCGATTCTTAAATAGAAGGTTAACTACAACATGAACAAGAGGAAGACCTTGTCCTGACATGGGTCAAGATCCTTACGAGAGATTGAAGGCCTCTGATTCTTAAATAGGAGGTTAACCACGTCAGGAACAGGAGGACCTCATCCTGACGTGGGTGAAGACCCTTATGAAGGATATGAAGGCCTTCAATTCTTAAACAAGAGATTAACCTCATCTTAACGAGAGCAAAGAGAGCCCTAAAGGAGAGGCCCCTGCAACGGCCCCTTTGTGCTTCTAGGAAGAGGCCCTTTCAACGGCCCATAGGAAGAGGCCCACTCAACGATCCTTTTGTGCCCCAACAATTTTGTTAGGAATAGGAGGTGGACCTCATTCTAATAAAGATAAAAGCCATCCTAAAGGCCTCTGGTTCTTAAATAAAAGATTAAACATGTCGAGAATGGAAGGATCTCGTCTTGACGTAGGTGAAAATCCTTATGAGGGATTGAAGGCATTCGGTTCTTAAACAGGAGGTTAACCATGTTAGGAATAGGACCTTGTCCTGACATGAATGAAGATCCTTACGAGAAATATGAAGACCTTCGATTCTTAAACAAGAGGTTAACCTCGTTACACGAGAGTGAAGAGTGCCTCGGGGGAGGGGCCCCCGCAACAGCCCTTTTGTGCCTCTAGAGAGAGGCCCTTTCAACAGCCCACAGGGAGAGGCCCACTCAACGATCCTTTTATGCTCTAGCATCCTTGCTAGGAATAGAAGATGGACCTCATCTTAACGAGAGTAAAAGCCATCCTGAAGGCCTCTGGTTCTTAAACAGGAGGTTAACCACATTAGGAACAGGAGGTGGACGTCGTTCTAACGTAGGTAAGACCCTTACAAGGGATGTG
Organism: Cocos nucifera; assembly: GCA_006176705.1. NCBI lineage: Eukaryota > Viridiplantae > Streptophyta > Magnoliopsida > Arecales > Arecaceae > Cocos > Cocos nucifera. The sequence continues at coordinate 58,612 of QRFJ01002681.1, forward strand.
AAGACTATCAGCCATCAATAAGAGGATAACCGCATTAGGAACAAGAGGAGAACCTCATCCTAACATGGTTGAAAACTTTTACGAAGGACATGAAAACCCCCGACTTCTAAACTATGAGAAAGGTTAACCCCTAAGCAGGTTTGGAAGACCCTTGTTTATAAACAAGGGGGACATGCCTACGAGATACCGAGTTGGGATCATCGTTTCAAAACAACACCAATATCAGACATGATGCAAAAACTAAGAAAACTACAATCATCCAGTCCAAACAAGATATAGAAGAATGATTGAAAAAAGTACGATTTTATTAAATTGAAGTTTAGTACAGAGATCTCCAGAACTGATTACAAAAAAAAAAGAAAGAAAGAAGAAAAGAAAAAAATAAGGATGAAGTCCTATTCGGACTTTGGACTGCCAGTCCCAACCATTACAAGTGAGAGCTTCAAGTTGTTCACTTTGCTTACGAGCACTTTTCTTGCCTCTAGGCTCTCGCCAAGCAACTTCCGAGCTCTCTTAGCATCCTCGACCTTCCTCAATCTCTTCCATATAACGGCGGACTCGACTTCAGCATCCTTTACTGCGTTCTCATTACAAGTCATTTGGACCTTCAGCTGAAAGAGTTCGGCCCTTTTTTTATCGTACACTTCAGTTACATTGGCCAAAGAGTTCTTCAGAAAAGCAACTTTGTCTGAATCCCTGCTTGGGCCAGCTTGGGCCTTCTTCGCTAATTGTTTCTAAAGCCGAGTCACCTCAGCATTGGCCGTCTTGAGCTTCTTTTTAAGTTCATCAATTTGGTCACACCAGCCAAGTCTGTAGGTATCATATGCTACCATGGCATCATGTAGCTATTTTTGGAGGTCGGAAAACTTCTTCAACCAGTCCTAGGCGTATTCCCCTTGGCTTTGAGCCTAGGCTGAGCCCTTCTCCAACTGATTAATCTTCTATTTTGCCCCTCGAAGCTCGACCTCAAGAGAGCAAATTTTAGTAATCGAAATCCAAGCCCTCTCGCTAGCAAGCTTCTTCGCCTACTCAAGCTCTTCAGATAAATGGCATTTCTTAGCAGTATACTCTTTGAAGGTCTATTTAGACACTTGGCGAAGGTGGTTGATCTCGACCATAGCCTTTGCCTTCCATCTTCTTCAACTTTTTGTTGGCATGCCAAACTTCTCTCTTTAAATCTTTGATAATGATTTTCAAAGGAATGGCCTGAGGTAGTGGCACGGCCTCGGCCTGTGATGGTATTCCGTGGCAATGTTTGCAAGTTGAATTCTGAGTAACGAACACATCATAACACATAAAGGTATGAAAAGAAACTAATATTATTAACTAAAAATTTTCGATACATGAAATGCAGAAGAAAAGAGAAAAAGTACAATTAACAAAGATCGCCAACCTCTGGAGGTAGAGCGGCGGAAGAGCTCGGTGCGTCCTCAGTTGGTTCCGACTCCATGGCAGGTGCAGAGGTGTCGGCGATAGGTTCCGCAGGTCCGGTAGGGGGGAGGTTGGCTTTGGCCACGAAAGGCCCCACCTCATCTTCGGAAGAATCCTCCACTAGAAATCCAAGGTCTAGCTCGAAAAACTTCTCCGCGACCCTCTTCTAGCAGAGCTCAAATCCCTTGCCAAAAGCCTCCTGGGCGAATGCCACCTTGATGTCTTCCATCTCCTTCAAAGATCTGAAAGACTTAACGGCTTGCTGCCCCTCTACGCCGACCTTGGCTTCGGCCTTCTTCCTTTTCTCTTCTTCTAAGGCCAAGGCAGCCTTCAGCCCTACTGATACCTGCTCCTCTCTCTTGAGCGCCTCTTGAAGGCGTTCAACCTCGGCAAAGTTTCCCTTAGGCGCTCGACTTCAGCCTGGCATCTTTGGCATCCATCTGCACAACTTGAGCCTCCTTTGTGGTCCCGAAATCTTCAGTTTTGTGGAGATTGACTGCCTCCACATTTGCAAAGAGATGATGTCCTAGCTGCAAACAGCAAAATATAAGTCATTATTGAAAAACACACATATATTCAGCCAAGTATGGAAGGGAAGAAGCAGTTACCTCAATGAAGGCCGCGAAGCAGTCATTTTTTTTTCTCTTAGTCATCAGCCTAAAGGATCTTTTCGATGATGTCTGGGACAACGCAACCCTCCATTAAGGGCTGGACGACGTCCCAGTCATCAAGGGAATCTCGACTTAGACCGGCATTGTTGCTGCTGGATTCTCCAAAGTTTCTCTGGACTCTCTTGCTAACGATTTTCTTCCTCCTCTTCTCCACCTCTTTCCCCTTCTCGAGTGGCACAGAGGCAACGTCTCAGTGGGTGAAGTAGAGTTCGATGGGGGGTGCTGCAACCTCTTGGACATGAGCCGTATGGATCAAAATAGCCAAGCTCGGGTCTTCAACCTTAGCTCATTTTGATGTCTCCTTGAAGGAGGCACCTCCTTTTCTTTTCTGAGCCTGGAACCCTTTGGTCAGTCGGTTTAACTCCTCGGGAGTCATCTCTGCAACAGCGGATAAGCTGAGGTTAGGAGAAAAGAAAAAGGAACAGAAAAGAAAGCACTAGCGTATACCTTTAGATTGAATGGGCTCAGACTAAGGTTGTACAACGTCTGCTCATCAACTAATTTAGCCAACAAAGGGACTTTGTAGTTTTTCAAGATATTGGCGGAGTCAGATCTTCTCGCTCTAACCCAGGAGCTCTATGGACCGAGTCTCTTAGTTGGTCCCAAGGAGGAAGCCCTAGCTCTACCGAGGGACAGGATACAAAAAAGAACTTTCCCTTCCAATAGTGAATAGAAGAAGGGGCACCCTTAAGCAAACCTTTCTTACCAAACTAGGAGGATAAATACCACCAGTCTTTCGCAAAGGGGTGGCGCTTAAGGGTGAAGAAGGTCCAGAATAAAGAAACTGTGGGACGGACCTCAGCCAGAAGGCAGAGAGCAAGGAATCCTATAATAAATCTAAAGGAGTTAGGACAACTTAGGCAAGAGATATAACTAAAAAGCAGAAAAGGGCAATAACGAAAGGAGGGATTGAAAGTCGTAACCCGGCACGAAGAGCCTTCAAGTACAAATAGAAGCGACTTGGAGGAGGGGCACAACCTCGATCGCTCGATCCGGAAAGCTCCAATTCATACTCCGGATGGACTCCGTACTGAACCCTGATTAAAAAAAGATCTTCGGGAGAAAGAGAATAGGGAATGGTCTCTGGGACAAAAGTTGGATGAGCTACCTCCTTAAGCTCGATTTCACTCCTAGGGCCGGGGTTAGGGGAGCTCGGATTGGACGGACTTCTAGAACCAGTGGACTAGAAGATTTCAGAAGTCATTTCGAATCAAATCAAATCAGGAAAAACCTCCTAAAAATCGGAAGAAACCAGCGAACAAACCTAGTGAACTGGGAAAGAACAGCAAATCCCCCTAAGAAACTCCTAAGGATCGGAAAGCAAAAGAACGGCAAGAAAATGCAAAGAAAGAGTTAGAAGACCAACCTAAATTGGCTGAAGATCTCGGTGGTACGGTCAGGACGACGAAAACAGCAGAGACAAGCAATGGTGGCACAAAACACGACGATCGAGAGCAAAGGAGATGAAAAATAGAGAAAGAACGAGGGAGAAGACAAACCAGGGTAAGGGAGAAAAGGGGAAGAACGTGCTTAAATAGTCGGAAGAGCTTCGAGGCAGTTATGATTATGGATCGCCTATGCCGAATCCCCATCCGCCGCATGTCTTTCTCATCATGGCAGCAGCAGATGTCTAACGGAATCATTATGGCATCGTACATTTGAGCGCCACACCATGGGGGATTTCAAAGGTCGAAGTTGTCTTTAGGTCATTCAGCCATAAAGAAGCTTCCGCGCTAGTCCAAATGAGCCAAAACTTTTCATCTCCCGAAGGCGAAAAGCTAGAAAGAACTTCGGCGATTATAGAATTTTTATACTCCCTTCATCCGAACTTCGAACTCGAGAGTAGGAGGACAAGTGTTGGGGGTAAAATAGCTCCTGCCGAAGTCCAATCAAATGTCCAACCTTGATATGGTGCCAGTTGTAGTTGTGATGGCTAAGTCCAAATCTTAACCTAGTTGATTCTCTGGTCCAGGCGGATTTCGGAAGATCGGCCTTTAGATCTTGCGCACTGGTCGATCTTTTCAACGACAATTCCTCTTGTTCCTCCTGATAATGGCAGATTCTGCCAAACCACATGGTGATCTTCGGCCAAACGAACTTGAATAGTGAAGGTAACTTGCTATTTGACTTATTTCGATCCCCAACCCAAAATGGACAGCAAATGCCCCATGAATACGGAACTTCGGTATTACTTGACCTTGACTAGCGGCCGAATCCTTCTACTTCACTCTGCAGACAGCAAATCTCACCAATCTCACACCAAGAACTTCGAATGGACGAACTTGAGTCAGCAAAAGGACTTCGCCATCAATATAAGTCCAACCTTCAATCCGAAATAAGCAGTAGCCACTTCGCAAGGAGTGGATCTCAGTACTCCATCCCAGCTTCAAGTTGATCTTGGATATTCGCCGAACTTCCTCCAGAGAGCATGGTCACAGTCCTAATTGAAGGACCAACTGTCCTTTCCGACTCCAGCCTTTCGAACCAGGACATTTATACCCACCCTCGGCAGACCTTGAAGGCAGTTGAGCTCCCGAGAGCAGTCATGACAGCACGAACAAGATCCAAACTCAGAACTCAATTACGAGCCCATCATCCACTACTTAGAAGCCGATCTTCAAGCTTGGTTAGCCCGACTTCAATTTTCAATCTCAACATGAACAACTCGCTACCAGGCTCAGAAGCCTCCGACCTCCTATCCGAACTTCAATAAATAAAATCCAACCACTAGCAAGTCGCGATAAATGACAGCCCACTCTCCATAATAAACTCCGAGTGGCCCGAACGGCCTTCTGACATTCTGTTATGGCTGTCACTATCATTCCGTTATAGGCTCCATCTATATAAAGAACCCTCCAGAACATTATTCTCTCTAAACTCTCCACTCTATTCTCCTATGTACTCCATTCTTATTAGCCAAGAAGCTAACTCGACCATCGGAGGGTGCACACTGGAGCCACCCACTTCTGGCTCGAACTTTATTTTGTAGGTCTCATTGACAAGATCGTCTCTTTCACCTCCAGCGAACTCCAGCGGCCATTCGTTTTCTACACCAATAGCAAGCATTGTCAACATCTTATTCCTTGGTGTTCATGTGTTCTTCATTTTCCTGCTAATGTAGACTAAACAACAAGTAGGGAAAGTACCGGCAAAGTGGCCAACTTCTCCAAATCACAAGCATGCCAGAGCCACTTTCTTCTCTAATATTTATTAATTTTGTTGTCAAATAGTTCCTGCTACTATCCTGGATGTCCAAGTTTAGAACTAGGTATTCCATGTTGTTCAGTAATACTAGCACGCCATGGCAGATTCTCCTAAATTTGCAATGCAATTTGTTCTCCATCATCCACAACTTGATATCACAGTCTAATCCCAAGTCTTAAACTAGCCCTATATTTTATAGCCAAACTTCTCTTTGATAAACATCAGCCCACACAACTTGAAAATTTCTTTCATACTCATGCATAATGAAATTTAACAAAATCCATTGCATGGGGGAGCCCCTTGAGCTATTCATCATATCCCATGTAATCGTTTAGCCTCATTGACATCAGCCATTTGACTTTTGAATAAAACTCTACCATGTGTGCAGGCATTTTCAATGCCCATTTCAGCTTCAATGTACCAAATTTCTATCAAATGATGACATGTAGAAATGTTTAAAACAAGAAACAATCCAAGAATCCCCTTAGGATTCATCAATTAATAAAACTACCCCACATTAACAAGTTGACAACTCAGACACTTATCCACATTATCCTTGCCTTGACGAGTGCAATGTAATTTAGCAAATCTAAATCCATGGGTTAAAAAGTCCCTTTAAACAGTCATTATGACATCCAACATAATCACTTATACCTATTGGGACAAACCAGGAGGTCTAGCATCAGCTTCAGAGCTAGACCTAGAAATTGAAAGCAACTAATTTAAAAAACTAAAAGGAAAAGGAAAGTAAGCAACTAATGCTATGAGATGCTAGCAGCTCCCTTGCCATGCTACCACGAGGGCTCCGTTGTTGCAAGGACTCTAGCAATTGTCACTTTCAAAGCACTCCATGACCAAGGACTCCTACAACTAGCCAGTCCCCAACGTCCACCAAGGCTTGCACAAAATCTATCATGCAAAGAAAACATAAGCCACAAACTAACATGTACCTAAGTGAAAGCAAATTCATAAATTCATTGATGTAGAGAACAAGGGGTACATAGAGGATTTTTTTAGGCTCTAGGGCCCCTTATGTTAAAAACTTGAAAGATAAGTCCCAAAATTGGTTCTGACAGTGACCTAGATGCCTTCAAAATAGTTTGGATGATAGTTATGATGCCATCGTATTGGATCTGATAGGGACTAGGCTACTATCAGGCTAGCTGGTTTTTTAAGCCTAGCTCAATGTCAACTTTCAGAGTATTTGGATGGTGATGCTCTTGCCTTCTATATATTTTGGATGGTGAGTAGCTCACATCGAATGTGTAGCTCAAATCTGGCTTGTTCAATTTGCTTCAGAGGTCTCCATTATTGTCAGATCCTTCTGACAGTGTGCATCTTCCAATGATGACCTTGACACCATCAAAAGGGTTCTGAGAAGGCTGTGCTTGCCCATCTTCTAAATATTTTGATTGGTCTATGGTGATGTTCTAATTAATTTATCACTTGATTATTTAATTTATTCACGGTAAGAGATTGTTTTACCTGGCCTAGTTGAATCCAATCATGAAATTGAATGGCTAATTCATATTAAACCAGATAATCAAATGGTTGGAAATCCTAGAGAACCACCTAGCCAGATGTAGGAATATTTTATTCCTTTTACCTATAACCCATCAATTTGTATCCACTTACCTAATATTCCTGCAACCCACTATGAGATCAAGCCAACTACAATCCAGATGCTCCCATCTTTCTATGGAAATACCAATGAAAATCCTTGTAAGCATTTGGATGAATTCTTAGAAATCTGCACTATGATGAAAATCCAAAATTTAACTGATGATGCCCTTAAACTGATCTTATTTCCCTTTTCATTAAAAGATAAAGCCAAGTAATGGCTTGGCACAATAGGGAGACCAATTAAAACTTGGGCTGAATTGCAACATGAATTTCTTAAGAAATTTTATCCCATAGGTCGAGCCATCACTGGATTCGCTCAGCTTCCAAGGAAACAAATTCACGAGTTATAGGAGAGACTTAAGGAACTTCTTAGAAAATGCCCACACCATAGTCTATCTAAGTGGCAAATCATTCAAGCTTTTTATGAGAGTTTAGGAGATCATTATAGACAAATGGCAGATGCATCTTGTGGAGGTGCATTCATGAATAAAAGTGAGGACAAAGCTTATACCTTATTTGAAATCCTAAGTAAAAACTCAATCAATCATGCTTCGTTATCTTTCTACCAAAAGCGGGAAGGAAGCTATGATTTCAAATATCCAGAATCTAGTTTTAAGGCTGACTTGAACTTAATAAATAAAGTGGACCTGCTTGCCCAAAAATTAGATCAATTCCTAACCTTAGGTCAACAATCTCCTGCACAATTCACATCGTCTTCTAATTATCAGGAGATTTATTCTATTTGTGCTAGCTTGACCCATCATATAAATGAATGTCCCACGACTGTACAATTTTCACCTTTTATCTAAGAACAAATCTGAGTTGTACAAGGCTACTCCAAGCCGGTTAATGACCCTTTTTCAAATTCATATAACCTAGGTTGGAAGAACCACTCTAATTTTTCTTGGATATCTCAATAGACTCAGGCTCAGATCCAAATTCCATCGGTACAAAATTATCAAAATAGGGCCCAATACTAGAACAACGCCTATAATAGAGGTCAGCCTAGTCAGTCTTCCCAGCCATTGCCTTATAATCAACCCTCATATCCACCTCCTCAACAGATCGATCTAGCCGACGATAGATTTAACCAACTTTAGCAACTGATTTTGACTCAACAGCAATCCATCACCAAGCTAGAAGTACAAATAGGACATTTAGCTGAGTCTACCATAAAGAGAGAACTAAGTCAATTGCCAAATCAACCGATTGCAAATCCTAAAAACAACCCACCTAATGTCCACCAACCATCTAAATTTAATGATCAATCTAAAATCCTACCTAAGAATCCCTAATTAGAGAATGCCAAAGCAATTTCTGAGCTTAGAAGTAATAGAATTCTTAAGGATTCATACCATGATCAGGTGAGTGAGGCTAGTACTGATGCTAGCCAAAATAAAAATTTAGAAGAAGAGGTTAGTATTGAAACTAACTATATAGAAGAACCTAAGTGATGCTAGTTCCAATTTAAATGAGATAGACAAAGGAAAGAAGAAAACAAATGATTTACCCAAGATCTATAAACCTAAAGTCCTGTTCCCCTCAGCCCTAGAAGCAGGTTCTTCCTATAAGAAGTAAAAGGCATACAATGAAGAGCCAATAGAGTTGATTAAATAAGATCGTATTAATTTATCTCCAGAACTGAAGCCAGTTTTAGATACATCTAAGTATGAATATTTAGAACCAAAAGATACCCTCCCAGTACCCATTGCATCAAACTTAACTCCTAACTCAAAAACTCAGTTCATGAGCATTGTAGAAGAACAAATAGGAGAAATTCTTAACAAACAAGGGTTAGAAAAAGGGATCGCAAACTATGTTCCCAAAATTAACAACGAATATATCAATAAAGGGATCACAAACTGTCTCCCTAAGATTGGCAATCCAAAATCATTAAAATTTGTCAATCCAATATTTGACACGAGATAAATAAGCTGCATTGTGTCTGGCTGAAGATGGTAAACTTAGCCCTTGTTGGAAGGCAACCCAATATTTATTTTTCTTGAATCTAAGTTATCTTTTTAGTTTACTTTCTTTTTAGGAAATGTTGAATAACTTGGAGGGAGAGCTAAATTTTTAAGATCCATGCTAGATCGAAAATATATTGAGTCAAATGTATTCTTTTCTATTCTTTATTGATCCTTTATTTTTTCTTCTTCATTAAGGACAATGTCGATTAAGTTGGGGGCGAGAATAATAAAAATTTTTAAATTTTTTTTAAAATCCTCGAAGAAGTTAGCATTTAGACATCCGATTATGCTTAAGAATTGAGTTGAACTAAGTATTTTTAAAAGAAAATTGATGTACAGACTAAAGAATTTATGAGATATTGAGGGATTAAGTATTAAGAAAACCCAATAAAGAGTTAAGTCTAGAACATAAATAATTTTTCTTTGAGCATTTCTGATTTTTCCTGCCAGCATCAAAGAGGAGTCTACTTTTATGGGCTTGTGTAAGGTAAATATATATTCCTTCATATTAAAAAAAATATTTTTAAAATAAAATAGTTTTCAAGTATTTCTCATCGAGTAACCAGGCCTCTTTGCCCAAGTAAGCATTGAGTTTCGCATCAAAAGGTATGAAGAGCAAAGAAGCTCGTAAAACTAGTCTTAACTCGTAGCCTGTTTTATTCAAGCTAGTAAGTCCAAAAAGTATTTTATACCTAGTACCCTAAAGCCAACTAATTTGGAAGTCATTGGCCCAAGACTCGTTACATGGATCAAATAGAAAGCTTAAGGGATTAAGACACTAAATAGTAGTACAACGTAAAAAAAAAAAGATTTTCCACCGAGTAACCGGATCCCATTGCCTAAGTAAGCAATGATATTCGTGTCAAAAAGTGGGCAATGTAAATAAAAAAATTTAATAAATAAAGGATAGAAGTAACAATATACTTGTCCATATGAAAGTTTAGATAATTTAGAGATAAAGATAGGGATAATTTTAAAAAATTTAGAAAAATGTAATGTTCTTCGCTTAATTTTTATATTAATAAGTACTAATACTCCGATGACATACCTCACTTACGCTGTACTGAACATCAATGGCCATTTTAAAATTGCTTGATAAAATTCGAAACTCTAAAGCTTAAAAAGTATCTAAAACTAAATTCTTTTTCTTTATTCGAAGATGAGCAAAGCTTAAGTTGAGGAGTGTGATAATTACCATAAATTCATCAATAAAAATATTAATTTATGAATAAATTTATCTTTATTTTTAAGGATTAATATTTTTATTTATCTATTTCAGGAAATATGATCATAAATGAAAAGAGCTCATTTTTCTAGTCAAAATGAAATAAATTTGGAGCAAATCTGATTTAAAACGAATCTGATATGAATTTCAAAGAAAAAATAAATAAATAAATAAATAAAATATATCAGTCCGGTCCGATCGATCGAGCACTGGCCAATCCACTCGCAACCTGGCCTGATCCACTTGCAAGTGTTCAGGCCAACCCGCCAGCCCAAGCACGCCCGTTAACATAGCCCGCACACGAAAGAACCCGACCTTAAGCCTACTTCTCTCCCCCATCTGACATCAAGATGATGTTAGAAACCACGTGGTCCACGATGGACCACAATAATATTCAGTTCATCGTGGACCCTTAACAGGTCCACCGCAAAAATATGCAGTGCACAGGGCAAAAAGGTAATTTCAGGTGGTGTTGCGCTCGGATTGGCCCAGGTCTTCGGCAAGCTCGGTCCATAGGGTCCACCAACACAGTTTTGCGTGATCTAACGATCCAACTCGTTCCCGATGAAGATCGCATGGCTATCATTGATTTCTGATTTGATTTGAAGATCTCCAGCTTCTCCAGTGCACCATCAGATAGTCCAGCTCTCCTTGATCGCCTGATCCAGTGGCTGAGAACCCTCCCACTTATTTTGAAGATGTACAGTTGAGGTGTGATATATCTGAGTCAGAAATTGGTTTCTAAATTTATTAGTGAATTACAAAATGATCTAAAAAGAGAAATCTCCTTGTATTCAGCAAATTCAGTAGGAGAAGCCTATCATAAAGTTCTAAAAATTAAGAAATTTCATAGAACTTCGTCTCAATGAAGAGTTCCTTTTTCTAATAAATCTGAGTAGTCTAGGTCTATCTCTACTATTCGTACAAAGAATGTATCACAAGTAACTCCTTCCCGTCCAGGATCGAATCCCCTGGACACTAGGACCCAAGAATCTATGCTAAAAATATCTCAATCAGCTAGTTCGTTAAACATAGAGTATCATTATTGCCATTAAAAGGGTCACATAGCTACTAGATGTCCATGCCATACTCTAACCATAAAACTAGAATATGAGGAAGCAATTTTAGCTAAAAATGCACTAGAAGATTTTAATCCCTTAGAACCAGCTAATTCTAAGAAAGAGTACGAGAAAAATATAAAGAATCAGCAGGTCAGGTTAATGTCATGCGCTGTATAGTCACAATTCCTGCAGACTCTGAGGCTTGAAAATGCACTAGCATTTTTCACACATATACCTAATGTGGGGATAGGGTCTATAAATTTGTCATTGATGGTAGTAGTTCTATGAGTATAGTATCTAAATCTGTCGTTAATCGATTAAAGTTAAAACCTCAACCTCATCCTCTTCCTTATAGAGTTGCTTGGATAGATAAAATCTCACTTCCTATTACTGAGTATTGCCTAGTGCTAATTCAGATGTGAGGTTATTCTACCAAGATTATGTGCGATGTGTTACCTATAGAGGTTGCTAGCATCTTACTAGGTCGACCTTGGATCTATGATGTAGATGCCCATAATTTTGATAGAGAAAATACCTACGTGTTTACGCATAAAGATAAGAAAATTAGGTTAAATCATGCCAAACCTAGTGAGCCCTGATCTTTTAGAAAAGACGAGTTCATCTCAACCTCCAAAATAGAAAAACTATAATATTTTAACCTATGAGGAATTTGAAAAAGAGAGTTCAGAAACTGGGATTATGTTAGCAGTCATTCCTAAAGGAGAAATTCGATTGACCTCGAACATTGATGATGACCCACCTCCTAAGATTGAGCTCCTATTAGAAGAATTTAAGGATGTGACCCCAGAAGAAATACCAGATGGCCTTCCTCCTTTGAGAGACATTCAACACACCATTGATTTAGTTCTAGGATTATAAATACCTAATCTTCCATACCATAGATTGAATCTTAAGGAACGTGAGAAAATAAAAAGGCAAGTAGATGGTTTGTTACAAAGAGATCACATTCATCCTAGTCTCAGTCCATGTACCATACCAGCTTTTTTAATATCAAAGAAAGATGGTATATGGAGGATGTGTGTAGATAGCAGGGTCATCAATAAGATTACTGTCAAGTATAGATTTTCATTCCTAGGCTTGAAGACATGCTAGACCAGTTAGCTGGCTCTATAATCTATTCTAAATTTGATTTAGATAGTGGGTATCATTAAATTATAAGAATTCAACCTAGAGATGAGTGGAAAACTACTTTTAAAATCCAAGATGGACTTTATCAATGGTTAGTTATGCCATTTGGATTATCCAATGCTCCTAGTACATTTATGAGATTTATAACTGAATTGTTGAAATCCTTCATTAGTAGATTCTTAGTCATCTATTTTGATGATATCTTAGTCTATAGTAAGTCCAGAGAAAAATACCTAGATCATCTTAGAGAAGTCTTTATTACTTTTAGATCTGCTAGATTATATATTAATCTTAAAAAATGTTCATTCTTATAGGATCAAGTACTATTTTTAGGGTATGTTGTATCTTTCCAGGGTATCATAGCTGATCCTGAGAAAGTGAAAGCAATTAAAGAATGGCCTGAACCAAAATTCCTTTCTGAGATTCGTAGTTTTCACGATCTAGCTTCTTTCTATAGATGATTTATTAGAGTTTAGTACCATCATGGCCCCTATCATAAATTGCATGAAGAAAGGTGAGTTTCATTAGACAACTTATGCCGCAAGAGCTTTTAATGAAATAAAGCTTAGGATAACCGAGACACCTGTGTTGATACATCCTGACTTTTCAAAAATTTTTGAAATAGCCTGTGATGCATCAGACGTTGGAATTGGAAGAGTTCTTAACCAAGAGGGTCATCCTATAATCTATTTTAGTGAAAAACTTAATGAAGCTAAGCAAAAATACTCTACATATGGCAAAGTTTTACGCCGTAGTTCAAGCTCTTAAATATTGGTGATATTATCTTTTACCCAAAGAGTTTGTTCTATATTCTGATCACTTGTCCCTTAGATATATTCAGTCCCAGAAAAAACTTAGTGCTAGATATGTCAAGTGGATAGAGCTTCTTCAGAATTATACCTTTGTTCTCAAACACCAAGCTGGTGTTGAGAATAGGGCTGCTGATGCATTAAATAGAATAATTACTATCCTCCAATCTATAAATATCAAGATAATTGGTTTTGAGCAAGAAAAAGATGATTACCAGCATTCTTCTGATTTTGCTAATATCTATCAAGAAATTAGTCAAAGATATCATCAAGAATATGTTGACTTTGTAATTAGAGACAGTTACTTATTTAAAGATTGTTGTCTTTGTATACCTCAGACATCTTTACAAGATTTTCTTATTTGGAAACTTCATGCAAGAGGATTAGCAAGTCATTTTGGACGTAATAAGAGTATAACTATAGTTGAAGATAGATTCTACTAGCCATCTCTTAAAAGGATGTAGCTAGAATTCTCTCTCAGTGTCATACCTGTCAATTAGCTAAGGCTAGAAAATAAAACACTGGGTTATATACTCCTTTACCAATTCCTCATTCCCCATGAAAAAATCTTGGTATGAATTTTATTCTTAAATTATCTAGAATTGCTAGAGGACATAATTCAATTTTAGTTATTGTTGATAGATTTTCTAAAATGGCATATTTTATTCCTTGTCAAAAGACTTCTAATGCTTCTTCGATTGCTAAGTTATTCTTTAGAGAAGTTGTTAGACTTGGTAGATTATCCACTTCCATAGTATCTAATCGTGATGTCAAATTTGGAAGTTATTTTTTAAAAATCCTTTGAAAATTATTTGAGACCATTTTAAAGTTTTCTTCAGCTTTTCATCCCTAAATAGATGGTCAAACAGAGATTGTAAATAGAAATCTTGGTAATTTACTTAGATGTCTAGTTGGAGATAAATTTGGAACGTGGGATTTGACATTGCCTACCACGAAATTTGCTTATAATAACTCAGTAAATCAGTCTATTGGCAAGAGTCCATTTGAAATTGTTTATGCTTTAATCCCTGACAACCCATTAACCTTGTTCCCTTGCCTATAGATAACCGCACTTCTGAGTCTACCACTTATTTTGCTAAACACATTCACGACATTCATACTAATATTAGGCAAAAGATTGCTATGAGTACTGAAAAATATAAAATTGCTATTGATGCTAACCGTAGAAAAATAGAATATAATGAGAGTGACTATGTAATGGTTCGTATTCGTCCTAAATATTATCCACGAAATTCATTCAAAAAATTATATGCTCGAGCCACGGTCCATTTCGCATCCTTCATAAACATGGACCTTGTTGATGCAGAATCTGGTTGACGTTAAAACTGGGCTGGAGCTGGAGAAGACGAGATCACCGCCAATGACCTGCAAGACAAGTCCTAACCGAAATTGGGCGGTGGCTCCGATAGGACCCTCCGACGATCAAGTCGGCTCTTCTGGCCAACAAAAATGGAGCACTCAAAAAAATTGAAGCAAAGTTTAGAGCTTAGAGAGAAAACATATCTGGAGGATCTCTTATATAGACGGAGCTCGTAACAGATTAATGGTGACAGCCGTAACTATTCGATAGTGGACCGTTTAGGGCCACGTGGAGTTTGTTACGAAGGATGGTATCCGTTGTCGTGACGTGCCAATCTGTTGGAAATTAATAGTTGAAGTTCGGATGGAACAGTTATCGACAGTGAAAAGCTTCATATCACAACAGTTCTGGAGAAGTTCAGACTTCTCCAAGATTGTCTGCATGTAGATTGGTTTGCGTTGAGTTAGAAGCTAAATTTGCATAGATGATAAGGTCCTTCTAGGTGACCGTAAGGAGTTCGGCCGAAAGGAGCCTGTTTGGCAACTGGAGGGGGTTCGACTGGAAGGAGCCCCTTAGGCGATTGGAAGGATTTTGGCCAAAGGTTTCAAGGTGGTTTTCAAGTGATTAATTTGAAGACAAGATCCTTTTGTTAACTTTGTCTTACACGCTCAAGGTTTTAAACACCATGAAGCCAAGACCTGCCATCCTCAGTAAGGCATAGAAGTTTGTCTAGGGAGAAGCTCTACCAATTTGTGGTTCTTATCATGAAATCCAATCTGCAATGACGAGACTTGGCCTGAAGGGGATCTGATTAGATAGGAGTTCAGCCAGCTTCAAGGTCGGCCAGGCCAGTTTACACAGAAATTGAATATTTAGCCAACTACTTAGGTGATCCCTTTCACTGTTCAAGTTCATCTAAAAGAAGTTTGACTGGAACCAGCTACTTATAATGGAGGAATTCAGCCACTTTCATGATTCGTTACCAAGCTCGTCCGGACGAGGTCTGCAGTATTTTGTGGGCTCTGAAGTTTACTCATGTAGTTTAGAAGATCAACTGGCGGGTTGAATATTGGCCATCATGGGATTGCTGTGGGACCAGATACCAGGCCGAACTTCGGCAGGAGCGGGTTTAACCCCAACAATAGTCCCCCTATTCCCAAGTTCGAAGTTCGAAGGAAGTATAAAGAACGCCACTGCCGAAGTTCTTTTTCGATTTTCGCGCTCGTTGGATGGAAAGTCTTGGCATTTTTCGCACTAGCTCCGAAGCTTCTTCAATACGAGGTGATCCGAAAAGATAATTTTTCAAAACTCCCACCAAAGCTCTACCCAAGGTACGGTGCAATTAAGGTTCTGTCCGTTGTCAGCCCTCTGCCATGATGAGTGGAACATGCGTCAACCTAAGATCAGCTGGAAAAGACCTACAATCATAACTGCCTCAGGCTCTTCGGGATATTTAAGCTCATCTTCTTCCTCCAGGACTTCATTTCGCTCGAGTTCCTCTCCTCTTTCCTTTAGTTTTTATCTTCCTCCTGCTCAAGAGTTCCGGCTTCTTCCACCATTTTCTCCGATCCCAAGCGTCTCCTCGTTTGATTTCCATCACACCCATCGCCTCTTCGTTCCTCTCAATCAAATTAGGTTAGTTTTGAAACCTCTCTTTTGATTATTTCTGCGTCTTTTGCATCTTGTCCTTTTGGTTTCTTCAAAGAAATCTTGCATCTTATTTTTCTTGATTTTCGGAGATTTTTCCAAACTTAGTTTGATCCATATGTCCGCCGAAGAATCCTGGTCAACCTGTTCTAGGAGTTTGCCCATCTGGCTCTGATAGATCCATCTCTTAAGGACACCGAACTTGTAGAAGTATCCCGACTTCCTTTTATTCCTGACACCATCCCTTGCAAACTTCGGCACGAAGACCTTTCCTTAATTAGAATCCAGATCAGGATCCCTCCAAGTATGAGCTCGAACTTCCTGGTCTCAGAGACCGAGCTTGTTCCCCTCCTCCGAGCCACATTTGCTTGTACACTGAGGCCCTTCATGCTAGACTTAGGGTACCAATTCCTCCTTTCATGGTAGCCCTTTTTAGATTCTTGAATATCTCCCTCGCTTTCATGGTGCTGAACTCTTTTAGATTCGTCATAAGATTTCTTTCCTTATGCATCATGGCCGATGTCCAACCTACCATTTTTCTATTCCGCAACTTCTTCACTTTCAAACATCATCCTACTGCTAATGATTGGTGGTATGTCTCTCCCTAGTTCGGCAAGAAGAGGTTGCTTAGGGGCGCTCCTTCCATTCACAACTGCAAGGAGAAATTCTTCTTTGTTTCATGTCCCTCCTTAGAGTTAGGACTTTCTTCGGGGGTGTTGGTGAAAAATCTGATTGACGTCGGAACTGAGCTAGAGCTGGAGAAGACGAGATCGCCGCCGACGACCTGCAAAACAAAGTCCTAACTGGAGTCGAGGGTGGTGACTCCGGCAGGATCCTCCGACAATCAAGTCAGCTTTTCTGACCAACAGAAATGGAGTGCTCAGAAAATTTAGGAGCAGAGTAACTAAAAGAGAGATAAGAGCCAAGGGAGAAAACATATCTAGAGGGTTCTTTATATAGGTGGAGCTTGTAACAAACTAATGGCGACAGCCACAATCTCCTGATAGTGGACTATTCGAGGCCACGTGAAGTTTGTTACAAAGAATAGCATTCATTGTCGTGATGTGCCAGCCAAGAGTGGTGCTCGTTGTTGTGACATGCCAGTTCGTCAAGTATCAATAGTCGAAGTTCGGATGGGATGGGTGCGGACGGTGAAGAGCTTTAAGTCACAACAGTTCCAGAGAAGTTCGAGATCCTTTAGGATCGTCCGCATGTAGGTCGATTTACATTGTATTGAGTTGGTAGCCGGATTCATGTGGAAAACGAGATCCTTCTAGGCAACCGAAAGGAGATCGATTGGGAGGAGGTCGACCGAAGGGAGATCGCTTGGCGACTGAGAGAGGTTCGTTCATAATGAACTTGGTCGGTTGAGATCACCTGGAAGGAGATCATCCGGAGTAAGTGCGACTAGAGGAGGTCATCTGGGGGCGTGAGACTGAAGGAGATCGTCTGGAAGGAGTGCGGCTGGAGGAGGTTGTCCGAAAGAAGTGCAACTGGGCTCTAATCCTGTTATTCACTTTTAGCCAAAGGACGAGATCAGAATAACAGTAATTCTCCTTCACCGTTCAAGATCATATTGCCAAACTTCTATGCTCTTTCGGGAGGTTCTGTAGCATGAACTCATCACCGAGGAGATCGACAAATCCTAACAGGAAGGAGGTCGGTGAGCAAGAACTTTGACAAGGGTATTTTTATCCCCAACAGGCCCTTCAGGTGACTGAATGGAGTCCAAAAGACGAGCGTTGCGGAAGGAGTTCGGCCAGCTTTAAGATCGACCAGACCAAGCTGCATTGGAACCGAATACTCCATTGTTTGAAAGGCCGTCATCACTGTTCAAGCTTGTCTAAGCGAAACCCGCAATACCTTGTAAGTTTTGAAGTCATTGATTGAAGTTGGTCATGGTTGTTGTCGCCGGATGAGGTCTCCCAAAGGCCCAAGATCCTATTGGACTTTGGCAGGGAAGGGTTTACCCCAACAGGGGAATATGAGAGATTCGATCCGCCAAGCTCCTGGGCTAGAGAAAGAAGATCGGAACTCGATCGACAAACTGAAGAACTATCGAGCTCCTCTGATTTCTGGACTCCTGGGCGATCAGACTTTATTTAACCTTGGTCTCAGTCCTCTTGATCTAGCAGGTAGTGCTCCGTAACTAGTCAATCATGCATTATTTTTCTTCTGACTTTAACTATTTCCATCATAGAGATGACTCTAGAGCAACGAAATCGCTTAGCAAAGAAAATTAAGTCTCTCAAGAGGAAGGGCAGTTCTGCTAGGAAACCATCGAAGAAGGCTCGTGTTGAAGAGCCGAGCCCGGCCATGCCGCACATGCCCCAGAAACTGCCACGGCAGCATCGAGTCCGACCCTGCCCGATGAAGTTGCTGCCGCTACACCTGAATAGGGGGAAGTTATTGAGAAGAAGAAGAAAACCATTAGTAAGAAAGTCCGGAAGAAGGTCGGAAACTCTGGCGGTGAGAGCTCAGAGCTCCGGCCAAGAGCAAGCTTTTTTGGATGATCAGAAAATCGTCCATTCTCTAATAGGGAGTAGCATCCTCCCGCATATCATCGACAAGATGGTTCAGATGGAGAATATGGAGAGGTTCGATGAGCCCTTCGCTGCCTATCTCGAGGTAATTTATCTTCCCCGATGTTGATTGAATGTAGAATGTACTTTTGAAGTTCTGACTTAGTTTCTTTCTGTTCTGCAGCTAGGAAACTATTTGTTTGCCCATTCAAAGGCAGCGGATCTCTGCCAGGCCAAGGCTTCCAAAGCCCTTCAGGAAGCCCGGGCGGAGATTGAGAGGGTTCGGGCCAAGGTTAACTACTTGAAGGTCGCCTCAGAGGTTCTGACTGCAGAAGTTGAGCACCTTCGGGAGGCATTATGGAGGAAAGAAGAGGCTTTTGCAAGATTGAAAGCAGCCTTAACTCTTTCGGAGGACAAGAGGAAGAAGGTCGAAGAGGAGATCGGCACCGAGAAGGAGCGGGCTGTCAAGGCCTTCAAGTCCTCCAAAACCATGGAGGACATCAAGATCGCCTTCGCTAGGAAGAACTTTCTGGTGGGGTTCGAGATCTGCATGAGGAGGGTTGCGAAGAACTTTCCAGATGCAAACCTCGACCTTCTAACGGACGAGCCTGGCAAAGAAGCAGGTCCCTCCAATGCTGGTGCTACCTCTCCCGCTGCTGAACCTGCCCCTGAAGTTCCTGAACCTAGAGTCATAGCCTCCGAATCTGCTCCTGAACCCGAGGTTGCGGAGAATGCACCGACCTCGTCTGCAGCAGGTGCCATTGGAGGTCGAAAACTTTTGATACTTGTACTTTTTCTTTTTTTCTTTCGATGTACACAAACCATTTTGAGCTATGAAAATATATTTCTTCTCTTTATACTTGTGCTATAGTGTGTGTCGTTCATAATCCTTCAAGTGATCAAAGCCATGACCCGTCGTCTCCAGCCGAGGCTGAGCCACTTCCTCAGGATGTTCCTCTGAAGTCCATAGTTAAAAACTTGAAAAAAGAAGTTCATCATTTGAGGAAGAAGTTGAAAAAGATGGAAGGTGACCTTCAAAAATCGAGAAAAGATCGTTCAGAGATGACGGCCGCCTCCGCAAGTTACACAAGACGGACTTCATGAGTTTCATCAACCGAAAGCGGGATCTAACTGAAGAGTTGGAACGAGCGAAGAAGCTTGGCAGTGAGAAGGCTTAGACCTTGACTGCCAAAATTGGTTCTCTTGAGGCCAGTCTTTGCAAGGTGAAGAATATGATCGAATAGCTGGAAGGCGGCACGATCTAGTCTCAGAGTCAGGCAAAGTTCAGCTATAACTGGTCAAAGAGATTTTTCGATCTTCAGAAATAGCTGTCTGACACCAAGAAGTCATATGAATCCTATAGAGTTTATTGGTGTGAACAAATTGATGACTATAAGAAAAGGCATAGGACAGCGAACTCTGAAGTAATACGGCTTTAGAAACAACTGGCAGATAGGGCTCAGGCCAGTTCAAGTGCAGATTCAGACCAGATCACTTCTCTGAAGAATACTCTCGAGAATTTGATGGTACAATTTGAGAGTACAGAGAAAGAGCTTCGCGATCTCAAGATTCAAATGGTCTACTAAGAGGGCCTAGTGAAGGATGCCGAAGCTGAGTCAGTGGATTTGAGAAAGAAGTTGCGCAAATCAGAGGCCGACCTATGGAGGGTCCAAAAACTATTTCACGAAAGTTTGTTGAAGAGGAAGGAGCTCAAGGAAGAGGTCGTCAATCTGAAGCAATCCTTAGTGATTGCGGGGGTTAGCAGTCCGAAATCTAAAGAATCCGATCCATCTTAGGACTTCGTTTTTTTTCTACTTTGCACGTGGTCTTGCAGACCTTTATTTTGTAATGGACTTCAACTTTAATGAAACAATGCTTTCTTCAGTCATCTTTTTTCTGTGTGGATTTGATACTTGTTGACTTCTCCATTTTCTTCGTTTCATCTTTTAACAGAATGACTGCTAACAAAATATCTTCCTCCTATTTTAAATAATTGGAGGTCTTCATCCACGTTAGGACGAGGTTCTCCTCCTATTCCTAACGTGGTTAGCATTCACCCTTGTCAGGACGAGGTCCTTCTCTTGTTCTTGATAAGATTGCTGGGGCATAAAAGGGCCGTTGTAAGGGCCTCTCCTCTCTTCCCATCTTAAATAACCTGAGGTCTTTATCCACGTTAGGATGAGATTCTCCTCCTGTTTCTAACATGGTTACATTCATCCTTGTCAGGACAAGGTCCTATTCCTGACAAGATTGCTGGAGCACAAAAGGGCCATTGTAAAGACCTCTCCCCTCCTCGTCTTAAATAATCAAAGGTCTTCATCCACGTTAGGACGAGGTTCTTCTCCTATTTCTAACATGGTTAGCATTCACCCTTGTCAGGACGAGGTCCTCCTGTTCCTGACAAAGTTGCTAGGTACAAAAGGACCGTTGTAAGGGCCTCTCTCCTCCTGTCTTAAATAATCGGAGGTCTTCATCCACGTTAGGACAAGGTTCTCCTCCTATTCCTAACGTGGTTAGCATTCATCCTTGTCAGGACGAGGTCTTTTTGTTCCTGACAAGATTGCTGGGGCACAAAAGGATCGTTGTAAGGACCTCTCCCCTCCTGTCTTAAATAATCGGAGGTCTTCTACTTAATCTAGTGACGAAGTTCGAGAGGTTATTTCCTGTCGTCATAGTTTTGTACCAAGAATAAATTGTTAAAGTAAAGAAATTTTATTGAAATAAAATCATTGATAGTACATTCATAGATTCTCTGAGTTTCATGGTCGAGGGAGATCAGCCCCTCCAAGCTCTTTCAAACGATAAGTTTCAGGCCAGACGACCACCTTAATTTTATAAAGGCCTTCCCAATTCGGGGCGAGCTTTCCTTGATTCTGGGGTTGTGAGACTACTACTCGCCGAAGTACTAAGTCCCCTACTTTGAATGCCTTGCTTCTAACTCTGGAATTATAGTAGCAAGCTACCTTTTGCTTTTAGGCTGCCATCCAAACTTAAACCTCTTCTCATTTTTCTTCCAACAAGTCGAAGTTGGCCTTAAGATCCTGTGAGGTTCTCAATTCGTTGAATGCCACAACTCGTGCTGATGGAAGTTTGAGCTCAATTGGGATGACTGCTTCTATTCCGAAAGCCAAGACAAATGGAGTCTCTCCAGTTGGCAGCCTTTGGATAGTTTGGTATGCCCAGAGACATGATAGAATTCGTCTACCCAAGTTTCCTTCACTCTTTCGAGTCTTGCTTTTATATCCTATAACAAGGCCCTATTAGTTACCTCGGCCTCACCATTTGCTTGTGGATGAGCTACTGATGTAAAATTATGAAAGATGTTCAGATCTTCACAGAACTCAATGAATTTTGTATCAGCAAACTGGCGCCCATTATCCATTATAAGAGTCCGAGGTAGGCCGAATCTGCAAACTATTGACTTTCAGACAAAGTCCTGTACTTTTGCTTCAGTGATTTTTGTTAGGGGTTCAGCTTCGATCCATTTAGTGAAATAATCTATTGCAACCAGGAGAAACTTCTGCTGTCCAGATGCTATAGGAAAAGGTTCAAGTATGTCCATTCCCCACTGTACAAATGGCCATGGGATGCTAGGGGATAAGCTCAGAGGTCGATTGTCTTTGAATATTTGTGTTTCTTTAACAACGGTCATATTTTCTGACATACTATATAGAATCTTAGTGCATTGTCAGCCAATAGTAACCCTGCCAAAGTAGTTTGTAAGACAAAGATCTAGCCCCTAAATAACTTCCGCATATTCCTTCATGCACCTCCCATAATGCAAAATCAACCTTAGAAGGTCGGAGACACTTTAAAAGTGGCAAAGAGTACGACCTTTTATATAACTTATTTTTATATAGAACATATCGAGAGGCTTGATTCCTCAGTTTTCGAGCTTCTCTTGGATCTCGAGGAAGGATACCATCCTTGAGATAAGTGACGAGTGAATCGATCCAGCTAGGCTCATGGTCAATCTGCATAACAGGCTGAGGCTCTTCCAAACTCAGGCATTTCAAAATTTCAAAGAAAACTTCTTTAGGTAGCTTGTTTGGGACTAATATGGCTAATTTAGAGAGAAGGTCAGTCCTGGCATTTTTTGCTCTTGGGATCTGTTGAATGTTGAAACTATTGAAGGTCGGGATCAGACTCCTCACCTTTTCCAGATACTTCATCAAACTTTCCTCCTGAGTTTCATAATTGCCACTAACTTATCCCACCACCAACTAAAAATCACTATAAGCTTGAAGCTAATCTACTTCCAGCTCTTTCGCTATCTTTAACCCCATAATTAGAGCTTCATATTGTGTCCCATTGTTTGTCGCGGAAAACTCAAAACGCAGCACATACTTGGCGATGAATCCCTTCGGGTTAACCAAGATCAGACCTACGCCTACACCAAAAGTATTGGATGAACCGTCCACATACAAGGCCCAGGAGCCTTCAGGGAGGTCTATTCTTTCTTCAATGGAGTTCGGTCGCAACCATGGCACACTGGCCGCATTTTGCTCAAGTTCAACTTGATCCAGAATAGTGCATTCTACTATAAAATTTGTCAATATTTGAGCTTTGATTGATGGCCGAGGTTGAAAATTAATGTCAAACTCGATGAGCTTAATCGTCTATTTTGCTATTCTCCTAGAGGCATCTGCTCGATGAAGAACTATCTTAATTGGTTGATCAGTAAGGAGAGTTATAATATATCCCTGAAAGTAAGGTCGAAGCCTCCAAGCTGCAATCAGTAGAGCATAAGTTAGTTTTTCTTAGTGTACCTAATCTCAGCATCCCTCAGGACTTGGCTTATATAGTAGATCGACCGTTGCACTTTCGCCTCTTCCTTGACTAAGACCGTTGCAAGGGCCGCTGGGGAGACTGTCAGGTACAAAAAACAATTTCTTTCCGAGTTCGGGCTTGCTAGTAAGGGAGATGAGAGGTAGCTTTTTAATTCTTCAAATGCTTGTTGACATTCAGCGGTCCAGCAGTTCTTTGGTTGTTTAAGAACTTGGAATAAGGGCATACATCGCTCGACCGACTTTGAAAGAAAGTGATTCAAAACTGCTACCTTTCTTGTTAGGCGTTGAACTTCTTTTATTGATTTTGAGATAATCATCTCTTGAATGGCTCGGATCTTCTCCGGATTTGCTTCGATTCCATGCCTCGACACCATAAACCCCAAGAACTTCTCTAAAGGCACACTTGGTCGGGTTCAACTTCATCTTATATTTTTGGACACTAAAGGTTTCTTCGAGGTCGGCAATATGATTTGCCAAAGATCGGCTCTTGACAAGCATGTCATCTACATAGATCTCCATATTGCGGCCGATCTGCTCCTTGAAGATCTTATTCACCAGACACTGGTAGGTTGTACCTGCATTTTTAAGCCCAAAGGGCATAACCCTGTAACAATAGAGACCACGGTCAATAATAAAAGTAGTTTTCTCCTCATCTTTCGGAGCCATCTAGATTTGGTTACGGCCGGAGAAGGCATCCATGAAAGTAAGGAGCTTATGGCCTGAAGTTACATCTACAAGTTGATCGATTCTGAGCAGGAAGTAACTATCTTTTAGGCAGGCCTTATTCAATTTTTTGAAATCTATGCACATTCTCCATTTATGATTTGCCTTCTTGATGAGGACTACATTGGAGACCCAACTTGGGTAAAAGACTTCTCGAATAAATCCAACCTTAAGGAGCTTGTCAACTTCTTCCATAATTGCCTTTTGCCTCTGGAGCATAGCCACGCATTTTTTCATTTACTGGTCGATGTTTGGGGTCAATAGCCAGACAATATTCCATGACTCCAACATCAATTCCAGGCATGTCTGCAGGAACCCAAGCAAAAACATCTGCATTTCTCTGCAAAAAGGCGATGAGCTATTTTCTGACATCTCCTCCCAGGCTGGAGCTGATCTGCACAATGTGATCTTTATTTCCATCATTTAAAGGAATTGCGATGAGATCCTCCATAGGCTCACCCCGTTCTTCAGTAAGGTCGTCGCGGACGTCAAGCCCATCCATTGGACAAAAATCGAATTGTCCGCTCCTTTGTAAGGCAATCAAGTAACAATGTCTCGCAAGGGCTTGGTCTCCTCTAACTTCTCCAATTCCATAACTTGTTGGAAACTTCATTTTCAGATAATAAGTCGACACCACTGCCCGAAGTACCTTCAAACTAGGTCGGTCTAGAATTGCATTGTAAGCAGATGGAGCCCTCATCACCAAAAAAATCCACGTATGCCTTGGACTGTCTTGGGTTTCGCCCTGCAGCCACAGTCGATGTTATTATCCCTTCGACTGCACAGTATTGCTAGTAAAGCCGACTAATGGGGAGTTCATTGGTCCTAATCGATTATTAAGTATCTACATTTTAGAGAAAGCATCATAAAACAACACATCGGCAGAGCTTCCATTATCAACGAGAACGCAACGTTCATCATAGTCTGCAATATTTAAGAAAACTACAACCGCGTCGTTATGCAGGAATTGAACCCCTTGTGCATCTTCTTCAATGAAGGTAATGGATTCTTTAGTCCTCCCTCTTTGTCGGCTTTACCGATCCACTGGTCTCGCCCCGCCGAAGACCCCAGAGATAGTATTGATGATTATGAGAGGTGGCCGATCTCCTTGCTACTCCTCCCTCCTTGGTGGCTCTGGCTGTGGCCGTGCTCTCGACCGCTCTTCCCTTGCCTCAGGCCGACGTCGCAGAAATCGACCAAGATGGCCTCGCCTGATGAGCTCCTCGATCTTGTCTTGGAGTTGAATGCATTCTTTAGTATCGTGACCATGATCACAATGATAGAGGCAGTATTTGTTAGGATTATGCTTGGCAGGATGAGTGCACATCTTTTCCGACCTCAGCAGTTGCTCCTTGATCTCCATCAGCACTTGAGTCTTCAAAGTATTGAGAGGGGCGTAGTTGTGGAATCTTCTAGGGGGAAGTTCTGCCGTGCCCTTTGGTCCGGACTTCTCTGTCAACAAGCTCGGAGAGTTCAAGATCGTTTGCGCTCAGTTCTAGAGCGCGATCGAGCTTCCCTCGGCTTTTCTTCAGCTGCGGGCTTATTGGATTTGCTCGCCTGCCGCTCTCTCGCGGCTTCATCATCCTTCAGTTTGAAGGCCTCCTTAGCTCGGGCATAACCTGCTTGGCGACTGAAGGGGGTTCGACTGGAAGGATTTCGGCCGAAGGTTTCAAGGTGGTTTGCAAGTGATTAATTTGAAGACGAGGCCCTTTTGTTAACTGTCTTGCACGCTCGAGGTTTTGAACACCATAAAGTCAAGACCTGCCATCCTCAGTAAGGCATAAAAGTTTGTCTAGAGAGCTCTGTCAATCTGTGGTTTTTGTCGTGAAATCCAATCTGCAATGACGAGACTTGGCCTGAAGGGGATCTGGTTAGATAGGAGTTCAGCAAGCTTCAAGGTCAGCTAGGCCAGGTTACACAAGGATTGAATGTTTAACCAACTACTTAGGCGATCCCTTTCACTGTTTAATTTCATCTAAAAGAAGTTTGACTGGAACCAGCTACTTATAATGGAGGAATTCGGCCGCTTTCATGATTCGTTACCAAGCTCGTCTGGGCGAGGTCTGCAGTGTTTTGTGGGCTTTGGAGTTTACTAATGCAGTCTAGAAGATCAGCTGGCGGATTGAATATTAGCCATCGTGGGATTGCCGTGGGACCAGATACCAAGCCGAACTTCGGCAGGAGAGGGTTTAACCCTAACAAGCGTAATGCATATTATATAGAATTAC
This sequence comes from Cocos nucifera, assembly GCA_006176705.1. Lineage (NCBI taxonomy): Eukaryota > Viridiplantae > Streptophyta > Magnoliopsida > Arecales > Arecaceae > Cocos > Cocos nucifera. The sequence continues at coordinate 84,986 of QRFJ01002681.1, forward strand.
CTTCTGATTTAAAATTTAATTCAATCTTCAATGTTGAGGACTTGCTATCTTATCGAGACACGTTTGAGCCTTCTACTATGCATAAAGGTGATAGTAGAGATCACACTTCATCTCCTTCAGTGCCAGTTCCAATTCTTCCATCCCTCTCACCATTTTCATCAGATCGAATTGAACGCATTATCACGGATAAGATTGTTTCTTCTGCTGATGGAGGATTTCATCGATTTTTTATTCAAATGGCACGGCCGTCCAAACTCAAATGCTATTTGGATCCTCGAGGAAGAACTACGACGTATTGATCCAGACATTTTAGAAGATTACATCAATTTCTCGCCAGAATTGAGTTCTTTCCTGCCAGGAGGGAATGATAGGAATTAGGAATAGCACACGTATTCCAGAAGGAAGCATCGCTAACCCTAATCCTAATTTATTTTTATGGATTTAATTTTATGGGTTTATTTACATTATTTTATTTTATTAGGATTTTTAATTTTGTTAGGACTCTATGAGAAGAGTTCTATTAGGGTTCAAGTCAGTAATTAGACTTTTGATAGGATACTTTTTGTATCTCAATTTAAGGGCTCCACCTATGTGGAGAACTCCAGACCTGAACAATTAACTAACTTAATTCCTGAGCTTTGAATCTATTTTTTTCTTTTCAAATTTTTTTCTTCTTTCTTTATTTTTTTCTTGGTTCTACATCAGCTTGCCATCAATTCATGAGAGTATCTCCTACATCATGAATATAATTGGCTAAAAAGGGCTTCTAAGAAAAGCTCCTTAAACAACCCCAAAATAAATATACAAACAAATAACATAAACTTTATTTATTTAATGTCATATAGATGTTATCTTGTAGTTTGATAAAAATACAAGAACAGAAGAAACACAGAATAAACAGCCATTACTTGTACTGAGTTATGAAGATGGTGAGCCTCGACACAATGGTAAGGTTGCTCAACTATGAGTTAGGCATTGTAGGTAACAAATATGGAACAGCCTCTCCACATACAATATAAGGCTGCATAAATCTGACCTTCTCTAGCCTGCAATGGTGGGAGCCTCATGCATTAGGACATCCCTAGCTTTACCAAGTTATGCAATTCAACAGACAGCTATCCAAATATTGGGAAATTCACCTATTAGTACTAGAATATTGAGAGGTTTTCGGACTGAAGCATCAACCAATGGGTTTGACTTATGATTGGCCTCATACTTTTAATCAAATGAAGCTATCTCATTTTTAACTCTACTAATATGGATGCTCCACTAAGGATTTTAAGATAAATCTTGTCCACAATTTATTAGAAATTTAACATCTCATAACATGATGATTTCCTTCAAAATCTTGGTGAAGATAGATTGACGCATGTTGCTGCAGCTACTAGTTAGTCATATGTATCATAATGATGAAGATTGCACAACTTGAATGCTTAAGCACAATGTGGGAAGATATGAGATCTTTGGAAAAATGACTTTCTCCATCCTAGAATGATAGTTGCTGCTAGGACGAACATAATAGAGTTAAATTTTTGTTTGGTTACAAGTAGCTATACCTATAATAAAGTAATGATTACTCGAATTAATAATGTATTGTTTGGAAGTTGTTGAATGATAAGAAAAAATAATCAACCTTTTGGTAGAATGGGTAAAATTTCACTTAAAATATTGTTATGCTAGCATACTGGTAAGCATCAAGTGTTAAATTAATATTTTATAAAATAATTGCATTACTAATATACACTTTCTACTATCTCATATTATAGTATTTCAATATTAATATGATAGAATTAGTTATTAACTTATTATGATCCTATTATATACTATATTATCAACATGATATGTAATTGTATTATTCTAATGTATTTAAAGCTATATTATTTTAATATTCAAATATAATATAATAAATCATAATCTAAAATAAAATCAGAGTTTGTTGTAGTGCTTCATATAGACATATTGTCCCATACACCTAGTAAACCAATACTCATGGTGACATCCCGAGTGTCAGTATCATGAATGAACTTGCAACGATGTTATGGCAGCATGGTCTAGGTACAAGTATTGAAACCGGTATTGTGAACCTTAAATAATATTATTATAGATTTTAACTACATACTAAACATTAGCTATTGGTAAAAGATTTAATGATTCAGAATTGGGGAATTTTTCAAATTGGAGATCCATATCATTGATTGTGATCAAGATCACTAAAAATGCCTAGAAACCAAAAATCATATTATTTGATAGTCTTATCCAAGGTCGGCCATATCATCCTAAATCGCTCAATTCATGGCATACTAAGTCATACTAGAGACGGACTAGGACGGTTTCGGCCTTCACATCAAGAAACTAGCAAGGAAGAAGAACAGGGAGAAAGAAAGAGAGGAAAAGAGAGGGGGGAAGGGGAAGGGAGAGGAAGGGAGGGAGGGAGAGAGGGAAAAAGGAATATGTAGATAACATGGTCAAAAGGCAAAAAGAACAACATTTTGATGTGTTGCCTATGTTAACCAATTAAAGCAAATTGATGGAATAGTGGAGAATAAGGACTATTGGGGGGTTATTTCCCATTTAGACAGAAAACAAGTCTCATTGAGAAAATACTTGAAAAAGAACAATCAGATGTAACATCGGTATAGCAATGTTGAAAGGTAAAATTATCAATCCCGTTGTCAGCATGGCTATAGCAGCAACTAAACTTATTCCAGACCGACGAAACCTTATACGTTGCCCGATCCTTCTTGCTTCAGCAGAGTCCTTCTATCCAATTACGGATAATTTCAAACTTCAGACAGCCTAATCTTTGAACGTGTTACAGGTTCAAACGTTTCAACATATTTTTCAATTAGCCAAAGCTTACCGATCCATCAACATTTCCAGTAGAATCCAACCAATCTTACATAAGCCTCCAACTTGAACACGGTGATATCTATGGCATCCAATTTGGCACCTAAATGAATAAGGCGGGCTCAATCAGGTGATCTGATGGATCTCAATTCAAAATGCAATCGTGTCATGATCCGTCTAACAAATTTTTCTGACAACCTAAACCATCTCCATCTATAAAAGGTGCCATAGGGGAATCTCTAAAGATATGCCATTATCTTCTCTCCACTCCTCATCTGTTGCCTGAGACTGACTTGAGCATCGAAGGGTCCCCGCTGGAGCTCCCTTCGACCAGTACTTCTTTTGCAGGTCACCTCTCTAGGAGTGACGTGTTACTGCTCCAGCTACTCCGACCAATGGATAGATCTTAACATTAATAGATTGATGCTAGAGGAAGGGCCCTGACCCAAATTTGAGCAGCAAATCGAGAAAAATGGCTCCACGCAAGAGTTTTTCCCAGTGATCTCAGGCTGCCAGCACCTCCTAACAAGTGGAAAATTGTACCTCTTCATCCCACTCCAGTGCCACCACCAGAAATTTCAAAGCAACAACTAGCAACCGTCAACACAGAACAATTCCACTTCCTATTCCAGCAGGTTTAGAATTTGAACACCGCCATCCAAACCATACAACAGATCACCACTACACAGGCAGCCATGATGGGAGTCCATCAAATGAACACCGCGCCTACACCATTAGCGGCGGTGCAACCCACCGGTGCTGTTCCTGTGATGGAGCCAAACCCGGCAGCACCTCTACAACGACCGGCTCCACCACCAGAAGAACAACCGCAGATTCCCCTACAAAATCCTGAATGGGGGAACCAGAGCTAATACTATCGCCCTAGCATCCCCGAAAGAAGGTGTTCTCTCAATCCTTGCTCCTGGTAGGGTTCCACCCCCGCTCTCGATTCTTTTCTCAACATCCGGAGGATTGAATTGCTCAAGATGTGAATATCAGCCATCAACTTCGAGAGATAAACAAGCAGATTGAAGCGCTCTATAACCAGACTTTTGTATAGGATGAAGGATTTAATCCTAACCCACCATTTAGTGTTCGGATTATGCAGGAGCCACTCCCCAGCAACTTCAAACTACCACCGTTGGAGAGTTATAATGGGGCTTTCGATCCTGTAGATCACCTGGGAAGCTTCAATATTTTGATGCTATTTCATGGAGCTTCCGATGCTATATTATGCCGAGCCTTCCCCACCACTTTTAAAGAGACTACCCAACATTGGTTTTCAAGCCTGAAGCCACAAACGATTCATTCTTTTGATCAAATGAGTTGTCTATTCATTGGTCATTTCGCCAGCAGCAGAGGCAACGGAAGGGGTCAGACTCCATAATCAACATCAAGCAAAAAAAAAGGGGGAGTCTCTCTGATCTTACCTCGATCACTTTAATGCGGCTGTCCTAGAGATTCACAACCTTGATCAATCAATTGCAATGATTGCCCTGAAAGGCGGTCTTCTAAAGAATGCTCTTCAATATTCATTGGAGAAGTACCCTCATGATTTTGCTGATATGTTGACTCAAGTGGAGAGATATGTGAGGATAGATGAAGCTTTTGAGGGCGAACCCTTGACTGGGATAACTATCAAAAGAAAGAAGGAAACAAAATCTTTAATGAAGGATCTACGATGATCTCGCTCTCCACCAAAGCACCAAAGATCCCAAACTCCCCAAAAAAATCATCGACCGAAGAGTTCCAGGAAGGAGCGTCGTACATCACCTTTCCATAACTTCAACAACTACACTTCATTGACCATCCACAGAACTCAAGTAATGATGGAAATCATGGATCGGCTGCCTCCAGCAAGAAAGCTGCAATCTCATCCAATGTAGCATAACCCAAACAAGTACTGTACTGTCCTTACCATCGCAATCACGACCATGATACTGAAAAATGCATCCAACTTTGAGATGAAATTGAAGATCTTACTAGGCATGGTCGGCTGGATCAGTTTATTAGGTAGTGGCAAGATTGACCAGGGGAGCGACGAAGGTCCCCTCCACCAAAATGGCAACAAAGAGAACCATCTGCAGATCCGCTTCCTGTAGGGATAATAAATACGATAATCAGAGGAAGTCAAGAAAGGATGAAGTCGGTTAAATCATCAAAGAAGCGGAGAATTGAAGAACCTATTACCTTTACTGACAAAGATGCCAAAGCGGTTCAATTCACGCACAATGATGTGGTAGTTGTAACTTTGAATATTGCAAATTATGATGTATGCTGCATTCTCATTAATAATAGAAGTTCAGCTGACATCTTATTTTACAATGCTTTGTCACAAGTGAACATACCATTGGAACAACTTGGTCGAATGGACCTCCCACTGGTGGGATTTACCGGAGACAGTACCGATCGAAGGAGTTATCACTCTAAATATAGTAGCCGATCATTTCCCTCAAAAATCAAAGGCTCAAGTCGATTTTCTGGTGGTCCAGGCTCCTGCTTACAACACCATTTTCGGGCATCCAAGACTTAATGCATTTCGAGCAGTGATATCTACTTACTATTTGAAGGTGAAGCTTCCTCCTAAGTTCAGAGTTCACGAAGTCAAGGGAGATCAATTTTAGGCACGACAGTGCTATTCTATTGCACTTCATGGAGCAAGATCATCATAAACTTATCCAGTCGATGGATTGGATGTCAGAGATGAATTGTTAAAAGAAAGAGGAAAGCCGATAGAAGACCTGCAAACAATCCCATTATTAGATGGCAACAAAGACCATACCATCCTTATCGAGTCGAACCTTAACCAGGTAACCAGAGAATGTCTAATCTTTTTTTTACAGAATAATGCTAACATGTTCACCTAGCCTCTGACTGATATGCCTGACATTGATCCAGAGATAATGACACACAAATTGAGTATCAACCTGAACCATCGGCCAGTCAAGTAGAAGAAAAGAAGCTTCGCACTTAAATGTCAAAAGGTGATTATTGAAAAAATAGACAAACTCCTTGAAGCTGGCTTCGTCCAAGAGGTAACTTATCCAAAGTGGACAAGTGAATGTGGTCCTAGTAAAAGAAGTAAATGGCAAATAGAGGGTCTACATCAACTTCATAGACCTTAACAAGGCATGTCCAAAGAATAGCTACCCTCTACCTTCAATCGATCAACTAGTAGATGCAACTTCAGGACATGAACTCCTTACCTTCATGGATGCCTTCTCAGGATATAATCAAATCCGGATGGCTCCCGAAGATAAGGAGAATACTACTTTTATTACTGACCAAGGCTTATTTTGTTACAGGATAATGCCTTTTGGTCTTAAAAATGCAGGCACCACTTATCAACGCCTTGAAAACAAAATCTTCAAAGATCAAATTAATCGCAACATAGAGGTTTACGTGGACGACATGCTTGTCAAAAGCAAAACATCCAGAACCCACATAGAAGACCTTAAGGAGAACTTCACTACATTAAGTAGATACTAGATAACATTGAATCCAAGCAAGTGTGCTTTCGGAGTTGCATCAGGAAAGTTCTTAGGCTTCATGATATCCAGTCGAGTAGAAGCAAATCTGGAGAAAATCAGGGCCATCTTAGAAATGAATCCACTAAAGAACATAAAAGAAATACAACACCTTACTGACAAAGTGGCTTCACTAAACAGATTCATCTCCAGGTCAACCGAGCGGTGTCTCTCATTCTTCCAAATTTTGAAGCAACCAAAGAACTTTCAATAGACTGAAGAATGTCAACAGACCTTTGAAGAACTAAAGCTATACCTTAGATCTACACCTCTTCTTAGCAAGCTGATGGTTGATGAAGAACTATATTAATATCTTGCAGTCTCTCCAATTGCCTTTAGTGCAGTATTAGTCCGTAAGCAAGATAAAATCCAGAGACCAATATACTATATTAGCCAAGTCTTACATGATGCTAAGACAAGATAAGCGAAGTTAGAAAAGCTGATCTTCGCCCTTGTAATCATAGCTTGAATACTTCGATCTTATTTTCATGCACATCCAATCACAATGCTAATGGATCAACCACTTAAAGCTATTTTGCATAGCCTGATACCTCCGAAAGATTGGCAAAATGGGCTATTGAACTTGCAGAGTTTGATATCAAATTTCAACCTCGGTCATCCATTAAAGCTCAAATCTTAGCAGACTTTATTGTAGAATATACTATCCCAAATGATCAAGAAGCACCAAGCCCAACTCAAAAAGAAGAGATGACCGAGCATGGTTCATCGAAAAATTCAGCTGACTCTTGGATAATACATGTAGATGGTTCGTCTAATACTACAGGATCGGGAGTTGGGATATTAATTCTAGGACCAGAAGGATTCATTACAGAATATGTTCTAAGGTTTAATTTTCCAGCTACAAACAATAAAGCCATATATGAAGCCCTCCTAGCAGGATTAAGGATCGCTAGAGAACTTGGGATACAAGAGCTTAAGATCTGTATAGATTCACAACTGGTATCAGGACAAGTAAAGGGAGACTTTGAGGCCTGAAAAGAAAATATGAAGAAATATCTTCAAAAGATGAAAGATCTAGTATCAAAATTTTCTAAATTTGATATTCAACAAAAGATTTGAGAATTCAAGGGCTGATCTACTTTCCAACTTGGCGACGACGTCATTCCCGAATAGTCTATCTCAAAGAACATTCTTTGAAACTTTGCAGAAGCCCAGTGTCGAGGATCCAATCCAGGTATTACAAGTTGATGATGAACTATGCTGAATGGACTCTTTAATTCATTTCCTAAAGGATGGAGTATTACCAGCTGATTCAAAAAAAGCTCGGAAGATCAAATATCAAGCTACTGGCTATATTTTTTATGAAAATAAACTCTGCAAGCAGTCGTTCTCATTACCGCTCCTCAGATATCTTCACCCTTCTGAAGCTGAATATACTCTTCGGGAGGTTCATGAAAGAATTTGCGAGAATCATTTGAGCGGCAAATTCTTGGTGTACAAGATACTTCGACAGGATTGCTACTGGCCTAAAATACAAGATGATGCCACCAACTTCATCAGACGATGTGACCAGTGTCAAAAGAATGCCAACATCCAACATCAACCAACTACCTTGCTAACTCCAATTTCCGCTCCTTGGCCCCTAACACAATGGGGAATGGAAATCTTGGATCCTTTCCCACAAGTATCAAGACAGAAGTTTCTACTTATGGCCATCAATTACTCACCAAATGGGTCAAAGCAGAACCTCTGGCCAAGATTACCAAAGCTAAAGTGATGGATTTTGTTTGGAAGTCTATTATTTGCAAATTTGGTCTTCCACAGGTACTGATTATTGATAATGGCCAATAATTTTCAGGCTCAAAGTTTGCCGAATTCTATCAAAACTATGACATTTCCTAATACTTTACTTCGATGGGGCACCCACAAGCCAATGGTGAGGCCGAAGTAACTAATAGAAGCATTTTGCAGGGTTTGAAGGCCAGGATCGGCCAAGCTAAGGGAACCTAGGTAAAAGAATTATACAACCTACTTTGGCCTTACAGAACTACTTAAAGAACCCCTACGGGAGAGACTCCATTCAACCTTTTCTTCGGTGCAGAAGCTATTATTCCTATAGAAATCGGACTTCCTACTGGTCGAAAGTTATAATGATCAAAACAATATTGATCAACTTCAGGCAAATCTGGACCTACTTGAAGGCATTCGAGAAAAGGCCCAAGTACAGATGGCAACTTATCAGCAAGGATGGCCGATACTACAACTCCTATGTCAGGAACAAGGAGTTCAAAGTTGGCGATTTGGTCCTACGTCGGGCCGAGGTTTCACAACCTACTTAACGTGGGAAGTTGGCACCTAAGTAGGAGGATCCTTATCAAGTAGAAGAAGTCGTCAGACCTGGAACATATCGTCTATAACAACTGGATGGAACATCTCTATCAAGGCCATAAAATTCTGAAAACCTCCATACAACAATCAAATGCTTGAATTTCTTAACATAATCATTTTCCTCCCAATCTCTTCATAAAAACTTCAGCAACTAAGCAGCGGGGGATAACCTCTTAGAAACCCCGAAAGCTGAACTTGCTTTTTAGCAAGTCAACGCCCATCAAGACCGTAGCTGCACGAATGCAATGCTTCAATAAAAGATAGCTAAGCAGCGGGGGATAACCTCTTAGGACCTCCAAAGGCCGAACTTGCTTTTCAACAAGTCAACGCCCATGAAGACCTTAGCTGCACAAATGCAAAGCTTCAACAAAAGACAACTAAGCAGCGGGGGATAACCTTTTAGGACCTCCGAAGGCCGAACCTGCCAAAAAGCAGGTCAACGCCCATGAAGATAATTGCAAGAGAAACAACAACACAGGCTGAGGACCTCCGTGACTAAGCAGCAAGAGATAACCTCTTAGGACCTCCGAAGGCCGAACCTGCTCAGTAGGTCAATGCCCCTGAAGACCTTAGTCACATGAACTTCGGCCCATCAACTTTAATCGTTCGTTTTGGGAACCTATTCTCAAAATTCGTCTTATGTTGAGATAACTCTAAAAATTATTTAAGGTTTAGAAGAAATGAAATTTATATTTCAAAAGTTTATCTCATAAACTGAAATACAAAATACAAAACAAAGTTACAGTAGCAGACATCTCAGAACATAACAAGATATTTCAATAGTTAGCTAAATTCACATTTGGCAATTTCAACCATTCTATAGTACCAGTATCTAATTCAACTTGTTCAGAACCAGAAATTTTAGATGGAGAAAGATCAGCTTCGGAAAATGGTCACCTAACCAAGCACCCACCAGTCTCAAACCCAGACTTGATTGCCATAGCAGCTATATCTGCCACTTCGAGATTAGTAGTTCGCTGAATCATAATAAGTAATTTCTCCATTCATTTGAGATCACCTTGGCTTTCTCCAATTGTTTAAGTGTATCTTCAACTTCTCTAGTAATTGCTTCGCTTCTTGCCAATTCTATATGGAGATGAAGCAATTCGGACTTTTCTTTATCCCGATCTCTCATAAGATTGGCTATAGTGTCACAGGCCAAGATCCTCTCCTGCAGAGTCTTGCCAACACTTATTCTCAAATCTGATATTCGTTTCAGCTCCACAATTGTATCTTTGGCCGAATGAAGATCACACCAAAGTTTGTCAATCTAATTAGCCAAACTCCAATAGGCAAGTTTCAATGTATCTATATCTTTTTGGGCCCCCCGTAATTTTTCTCCAAAGTTTCGTCAGCACTCGATTTTTTCGAATCCAATAAATGTTTTAACTCTGCGATTTTTCCTTAGCTAAACGGAGATCACGCCGAAGTGTATCAATCTTATTGATAGAACCCCACCGATTGCGCTTCAACATATCCATCACTTCTTGTTTCTTCCATAACTCCTTGATTATAGCTGGTGCTGACACCAACTCCCACCTTTTGTCAGTAATTAACTTCAAGAGATTGCTTCTTTCTTCATCCCACTTGCAGCGTTCCTTATTCCAATTAATCTTCTCAGCAGCGTATTCTTTATCTATACGCTCAACTTGTTTGGTCAAGCTCTTTATCTCAAAAAAGCTTCTTCATGGTTCTTCTCGATTTCCTAAAGCTTCTTTTAAGCTTCAATAATATTTCCTTCAGCTTGGAGCAAATCCTCTTCAACCTTAATAAGCCGAACTTCTAAAGGAAAAGCTTCAGACAAATACCTAACATAATATCAAACAAACTCGCGATCACAACATTCACATCAAATCAGCTAAAGGGCACAAAAACACCAACCAGAAGATAGGTAAATATCTTTTCATTGATACAAGTTTTCACTACATATTAAAAAAAAAAGGAGAAAAATACAAGTTCAAACATCACCGACCTCATTAAGAGGATCGGAAGGACCTGGTATAGCTATGGTTGACTGCTTTACATTCTCTTAAGATTGGGTCGGAGCAGCCTCAGTCGGAGGAAGCCGAATCAGAGCAAACTTGGAAAGTTCTTCAATGGGCATCTCTTCAGCAGATGATACTTGAACTTCTCATCCGACTTTATCACCAAACGAATCTCCTCTGACTCCATCATATTCTCTATCCAAAAGCTCAGATTTAACTCTGGAAAATGTGCCGCCATTCTCTGATGACAGATATCTCGGCCCGCAATATAAGCCTTTTGGCCGAAATTGATCTTCTCCCGAGAATATTCCTTGGAGGCTTTGAAAGCTACCACCGCCTCCTTCCTAGCTTCGGCGACCCGATCCTCCATCTTTTTTTCAAGATCAGTAGCCTTGGATCGAGCTTTTTGCCATTTCTTCTTCAGGCTTGCCTCTACCTTCAACTTCGAAACTTTGGCTTCCTCTAATGCCTTCTTCAGATAAGTTACCTCAGCCTCTGCCTTAGATTTGGCTACAGCAAAGCTTTAGCCTTTGCCTCAGCATTGGAAGCTTCAGTCTTCTCACATTTACTTTGCAACACGGCCATTTCTTCCTCAGCATCCATAATTTGGTTAATAACCACGGCAGCATAATGACCCGTCTACATCCAAAGAAAATTTATAAAAAAAAAAGGGAAAGAAAAAAGAGAGAGGGACAGAATGTAAGAACAACATACTCGGATCAAAGAGGTAATCAGCTGCTTCTGTTGCTTAGCTTTGCTCTCTTTCTCAACCTTCTGCAGGCTGGAATCATAAAGCATCCTTTTGAATGGTGGGCAGTTCTCCATTTATCAGAAAAAATCTTTTCCACCCATTGCAATCGAACTTTGCTTGCGTTCTATAAATTCTCCTGAAGAGTCAGGCCCTATTGGAACAAATCAACTTGGAGGATCAGAGGAGCATCAAGTTCCAGAGGTGACGATCGAATTGAAGAAACAGAAATGACCCCTAATTGACTCGGACTAAGGGCCGATGCCTTGTTTTGGATCTCCTCCATAGCCTTCAGCCTATTAGGGGCCTTGATGGTTAGTGGAGGCACTTTTCTTTTATCCACACCCCTCCTCAATGCAGCTAGCTCTTCCGATGTCATAACTGCAAAAAAAAAAATAAAGAAGGATCAGGATCAGCATTTATAAAAAAAAGGAGTCAGTGAAAAAAAAATTCACCTTTAGGTTAGGCCGAACTAAGGCCATCATTAAAAAGAGCTTGCTCCGATAACAGCTCCGATAACAAACGAATCTTGTATTTCTTCAAAACCGTATAATGTTTAAGATCTTCCTCTTCAAGCTTCGGAACCTGTGTGACAAAGTTCCTTAGCCGACCTCAATAAGAAAGTCTCAATTCATCAATAGAAGGACCAGACACAAGAATCGATCCTTCCAATTATGAACCAAAGAAGGAGACCCTTTCAACAAAGCTTTGGCTTCTTTCGGAGGAGAAACGTACCACCAATCATTAGTACCTCTCTTGAGAGAGTAGAAGGATCGAAATAAAGGAACAGTAGGTTGAACACCAACAAAAAATAAAAGGACGATGAAGCTAATGATAAAACGAAAGGAGTTAGGAATAATTGAACATAGGTAGATGTTGTAGGAGCTAAAAAGTTCAACTACGAAGGGATGAATCGATAATCTAACTCCGGCCTTGTATGCCTCTTTATACAAACCAATCCTTCTCGAAGGAGGATTACCTATCCTATCACTAGGTCTAGAAAGTCTAATTCTATCGAGTCAGGAACCTTATATTGAAAACGGATGCGATTCAAATCAACCAAACCCAATCTAGACCTTGTGACATTAGGTAAAAATAATGATACCTTGGAATTAGATTGAAGCTCCCCTGAGGGGGTTGACTCAGGAGACCCATCCTTATGACTTCCAAAACAAGCTATTGAAAAGTACAAACAATAATCAAAGAAGAAACTAACACAAAGAAAAAGAAAAAAGGATAAAGGGAAAAATCGAAAGGAGGAAAAGACACCAACCTGCGACAACGCAAATGATGGAGATGGATAGCCCACAGATGACCACCAACAACTAAAGGAGACTCAGAGGAAACTGGAAAGAACCTCAAGTAGAGAGATTAACCAGAGAAAAGGAGCGAACCGCTAGAAAGATCCTGGTGATATAAGAAAGAATAGAACCCAAAAGCGACTGCTAGAGATCAAAGAAATCCAAGAAATAATCAAAGAAAACCCCAAATGGAAGAACCGATCGAAGAAGAAAAGCAAAACTCTAAATAAAACCCTGGTAGCATAAAAAAGAAGGGTAAAACCCCTTTTTAAAAGCAGATGATTGGACGGCCCTAATAACATATATCTTCTAACCATCCAAAGGCTGACACTTGGCAAGTCTCGATTAGCTTACAGACGGCATCAATCAGCCCATTAATGATTGGCACCAAAACAGAATAAATCATCTTTTTTCAAATTCTACTGATATTTTCGACCTCTGTGATCATGATTACCCATGATATTACTGTCTTCCTCAAAAACTGTGATAGCTGCTCCAACTACTGTAAGAAAATGTCTTCAGCCACTCAGAAACTTATGTACTCCCTTTGCTCAAACCGAACTAGGGAGTAGGGGGCATATGTTAGGAGGTTATTTCCCATTTAGACGAAAAAAAAGTCTCGTTAAGAAAATACTTGAAAAAGAACATTCAGATGTAACATCGATGTAGCAATGTTGAAAGATAAAATCGTCAATCCCATCATCAACATGGCTATGGCAGAACTAAACTTATTCCAGACCGACCGAACCTTATACACTACCTAATCCTTCTGGCTTCAACACCAGTCCTTTGATCCAATCACGGATAACTTCAAACTTTGGACAACCTAATCTTTGGACATGTTACAGGTTCAAACGTTTTAGCATATTTTTCAATCAGCCGAAGCTTACTAATCCATCAACATTTCCAGTCGAATCCAACCAATCTTACATAAGTCTCCAACTTGAACACGGTGATATCTACAGCATCCAATTTGGTACCAAAATGAATAAAACGGGCTCAATCAGGTGTTCTGGTGGATCTCAATTCAAAATACAATCGTGCCATGATCCATCTAACAAATTTTTCTAATAACCTAAACCGTCTCCATCTATAAAAGGAGCCATAGAAGAACCTCCAAAAGTATGCCATTATCTTCTCTTCACTCCTCATCTGTTGCCTAAGACTGACTTAAGCATCGAAGGGTTCTTACCGAAGCTGCCTCCAGCTAGGACTTCTTTTGTAGGTCATCTATCCGGGAGTGACGTGTCACCGCTCCAGCTATTCCAACTGATGAATAGATCTCAGGGTCAACAGGGATGCATAACATTCCAAGAAGAAAAGAGTAGGCTAATGATGCACATGCTATATAAATAATAATCAACCTAGCCTCTTCCCAACTATATGAGGTTGGCTTAATGGATCCTCATTCTAGCCTTAAGATACACATGCTGTGAAGGAGTTGAAAATCATTTTGAAGGGCTCCATCAGTTCTAAATTATACATTGTAGCCTTAATTCATCAACTAAAATAAGAATGCTGATGGACTTTTTCATAGTATGTGTATGCAAAAAAGGCATGCAAGATAATAGATACAAACAAGGCATCTTTCACAAATGCTTTTTATGCCTAGGGGACCTGTCAAACCTTGGCTAATTATTTTACTGCAAAACAAATTGTTACAGCAATTTAACAGCTTCATAAATACAAAACAACATGAAGCCAGGCCACCTATATTGGTCAGAATATATGACTTTCCTTATGTTCTATAACGTATCTGGGCAAATAACCGTGAGTGCCTAATCACGTATATCACATAACAGCCAATCTCCCCCACACTCTTGAACAAGAATCAAAAAGAAAAGGAAATCCTTTATTCATAATAGATCTCCATGAATATTGGTCTATACATATGATTGGAAAAACGAAAAAACAAGCAAACGAAATAACCCACAAGTTACATCATCAGAAGAAGGCAAAACACTTTCCAAGGAAGAGAAACATATACATTAAAACAGAGAATATATATAAGTTACCCTCTTATCTTGTTATACAGAGAATGATTTCTTTTTATTAAAACAGAAAGGAAAAAGAAAAAAAAAAAAAAGATGGGGGAGTTGAATCTGCCTGAATGTTTCGAGCCATGCGAACAGTTACTCTTTCCAAAGATGGCAAATTAGAAGAAAAAGCAAATTGATAACGTTAAGCATCCCTAACAACTTCATCCCAACCCAATTCCATGCTAATTCCCGATTGCTTCCCAGTTTGGATCGTTTCTCCTAGATCATAAAATCAACAACCCTACAAAATCTTCATGCTAAGTCGGAAAGCAAATTCCTAATATAGTTCTAACATAATTATGCTCAGTTTTCCTCTATCATATTGCTTGCTAATAAAAAATGGTGCCCGAAGGAAAAACAAGTGGCATAGGAGACAAACAATTAAAAGGAATGGTTCAAAGCATAACATTTACCAATTTTTAATCATTCCTAGGTATACGGGAAACCAAAATTCCCCACAGATTAACTCATTCGAGACCGCCAAGTATTCCGCAGAAATTGAGTCAAACGATTAACCAGAAAGTGGAAGTGCACTAAATCTTAGGAGTGAGTATAACTGTCCAAACTAGGGCAAGTTAACTCAGTTCCCATAATACAATGCCTATAGAAAACAATAAACGAAATGGAAGGCAATAAGGGAAAAAAGAAGAAAACGTCCTCAGAATCGAATTAGTGGACAGAGAGAGAGAGAGACAAAGGGAAGGAACCTGTCGAGAGATGGCTTCATGGGCGACCATATAGTCCTTGTAGAGAAGGTAGAAACCCACGATGGATGCGGTCGTGGCGCCCGCGAAGAAGGACGAAAGCCTCACTCGGAACATGAACCCCATCGCTCCTTCCGGTTGCTTGATCTCTTCTGCTTGTGCTTGCTTGCTGCCGGCGCTTTCTCACCACGACGACCAGATGTTCGATCCTTGGTCCGGGGTGCAACTTCGGATTTTAGACGCGCAGAGCATTGGGGTGGTTGCGCACACTTTCGCACGGTTTCTTTGCCACGTATCTATTAACGTTGGCGTCTGTATCGGGACCCTTTCCGGTTCGAGCCTCGACTGCGGCTGCGCGGGTTTAGAGGTCTTGCAATCGTTGCTGCATGTATCGTTGGTAGGATTGAAAGTGGCTTTGGGCCGGCCCAACACCCATCGGATCAGGCCAGCTTTGAATTAGGCTTCGAACTCAACGCAAAATCATGTAAAACAGACTCGGGCCAAAAAATAAAGATCATTTTATTTTTAAGCCATGCTCGGACCTATCTTTGGCCCGATCTGGATCCAGGCCCAATTAAAACCAGCCTGAACCAGCCATCCAGCCCGATTAAAACCCCTAATCCCAGCTCGATTAAAACCTACCCAGCCACCCCTCCCCTTGCCCCAATCCTCGCGAATACCCCCTCACCCCTCGGGCCTCTGCCCTCCCCAGACCCCCTATGAAACACCCCTCTCGCCCTCCCCCGGCCCTCACAAACACCCCTCTGCCCTCCTCCGACCCCCCGCAAAACACGCTCCCACCCCTCACCCTCCTCCGGCCTTGGTGCGAATCCCCCCTCCTCCCACCTCCTCCGGCCTCGGTGCGAACCCCCTTCCAGCCCTGACCCCCGCAAACCCCCCTCCACCCTCCTCTAGTCCGCCTCCATCGCATCCCTCAGACCTCTGTCGCGCCCCTCGCTCTATCACACCCCTCCTCGCCCCCCTCCCTCCCTCGCCTCCTCCCCCACCTCTGTCATGCGCCTCCTCACGCCTCTCCCTACGGCGCCTCCTCTCCCACCTTCATTGCACCCTTCCCCCACCTCCATCGCACCCTCCCTTCATCGTGCTCCATCATCGCTGCTCCCTTCCTCTATCCCGCTCCGTCGACATCACCGCCCCCTCCCTTCATTGCGCTTCGTCATCACTGCTGGCTGCCTCCATCACCCTCTATCGTCGCCACCAGCCACCCCCATCGTCGAGGAAGTTGCAGGAGTGGGTTGGCCCATTGGGCTCAGGTCGGGCTTGGGTCTATATTTTTTGAAAAAAAATCGGACCTAAACCCGGCTCGAAGCCCGAAATATTATTTCGGACTGGGCTCGGGCAGGGGTATGGCCCAGCCCAGCTCGGCCCAGTTCCAGCCCTAATCTTAGCTGTGGCTGGAGGTGCTAATAGATCTGATTGGACCAGATCATTAGTGACATCGGTCCAATCTATTTTTTTCATTCAAATTTTAATGTTGAATCTAAATCCAACTCAATAGAAAATTAGATTTGGTTAGATGCAATTCACAGCTAAAATTTTTTATCCAACAGGTTATTTAGGCCGGGTCAGTTGGGCTGTGTAATCCAACTCCAATCCAAAAAATTTGGATGTGGATCAGAACAAACATACTGAGCTTGCATAAAATTTATGTGGACTCCCTGCTCTGGCATGTTCAGCTAGAATGCTAACTATGTGTATCATCGTCATCTTCCATAGTTCTTCGGTGAGAAGCTTAGGAAGTAATTAATGTAGTGTAATACCCAACCCAATTTCAAAGAGAAGGGCCTAATAAGCTCTCTACATAGATATTAAAGCATGAGAAAAATAATTTGTTTTTGGGCCAGTATATGCTGTGCACGTGCTGGATGGAAGAACTAGATTTCCAAAGGCAGCCCTCTTTCTTGCGACCTCCTGGTGGAGATTGGAGCCAATGAGGACTTTAATTCCTCCTTTAGCCCTCTTTCAAGAGAGGGCAAGTCTCTCTTCCAAATCCCATCACTCCAGCCTCCTCCCATCATCGAAGATCCCTCCTCTTCCTATTTTTCTTCCAAACTATCTTCTCTTGTTCACGGTTTGGACAGCATCGTGTCGGTGAAATCACAACCCCAAACACCACTGAAAGCTAGGTAAGATTTCTTGAATCATCTTCCTCCAATCCTTCTTAGCTCCTGAGTTTTAAGCCTAAATTTTAGCCAAAATTTATGCTAGAAATTTTGAGAAAACAATCTGATTTCTAATCCCCTATTTATTTTCTAATTTGTTCTTGGTTTTCCACCATTGATTGCCGACATCAGCCACTGGAGTATGGCTGTCAGTCGTCGTTGTGGCCTACTCATCCAGCCATGGATGTTGTCGGCCAGCGGGAGGTCTTCCATCCAGAGAAAGAATGGGGAACATAAGTCCCCTATTCTGTGGAAAGAAAGAGGATCGCTGTTTCACCATGGAAAAAAAGAAAGAAGAAATAGAAAAAAAAAAGAAAAAAAAGAAGAGAGAGTTTCTCTCTCTTCTCTCTCCCATCCTGATCTTGAATCTCTCTTTAAAATCTAATTATCTCTATCTAGATAATTTATTTTCTCTCTCTACTTTCTCTCTTCTATTTTCTCTCTTTATTAGGATGCTTAGATTTTGGAGAAAAAAAGAGAAAGCAGGAAAAGAAAAAAAAAAAAGAAAAAAGAAAATTTTCTCTCTCCTCTCTCTTTCTCTCTCTTTTTTCCTCTCCACTTTCTATCTTTATAATTTTTTTACTTTCTCTCTCTAGAAATTATCTTTCTCTACATATTTCTCTCTTCTAGAGTTTTCTATGATCTTTAAAAAGATTGATGATGCATTTGAATGACCTTAGTGAAGGGATCCCGATTCGTGATTGTCGATAGTATACTAGCATCCATCTTGGCCAAATCAGATATCTTTAGATTTTATTATCTATGATTTTATTGAATTATCTATATAGTAGTTATATCCTAAAGCCAATTATTTAAGTTGTAGATGATTATGCTTCTCTTATAATTTATATATAAATTATTGATTAATAAAAGTTATTTGACTTTTTTATTATAAATTATCTATCTTCCTTCAATGAACTCTTATGTTATGATAAAATCCTTAGAACCACTTTTAATTGATAAAGAAAGATTTATCGGATGGTTTTTAAAGTTATTTATGATCAAATGATATGTTATTAACTAGGACAATAACTTATCGAGTAAAGATCGTTGTGTGCCATATGCATGGGTTGTCCTCTTAACCAAGAAATGTAGAGATACTAGTATGACATATAGGTGAGATATAATAATACATCTACACTAAACGTGATCAATCTATAGAGCGCACTACTGTCAAGAATAGCTCGCGAAGGCTATGGATATAAGTCTCTCCAACTATTGACCCCATGATTGATTTTGATGATTGCCAAATTTTGAGTATTTGAGTATTTAACCATGTATTTCATAAGTGGATGTAGGTCTTTTCAGGTATTTAAATTGAAGAATCATTTTCTAGAAAAGATCTACAAAAATTTAAGTCAAGATCTTTAGAAAAAAAGATTTTTCTTAAGCTTCCAAAGATCAGAAAAAAAAGAGCTTTTTGACTAAAACAAGGAAGGCATAAAGTGGAATTCAAATAAAAAATAAATCTCCTTGATTGAAAGTAAAAATCTCTTAAAATAGCCTTGGAACAATTTTCGAGATGTCTCAAAATTTTTTGAAGAGCTCTTGAGTAGACTGGCACGTCCAAATATAGTTCTAGCATGATTTCGAGAGGTCTTGAGTTGAACTCAAAATGTCTCAGTCTCAGAAGACAAAAACTTAGTTTCTATGCTGTGCGAGCGAGAAGTCTCGTAGGATTCTCGAGAGATCTCACGGTTCTGACGAGACGTCTCAATTCAAAATTGAAAGGTGTCGAAATCTGACAAGAGATCTCATGAAAAATCAAGAGGTCGCTTTTTGTGCAGACAACCTTCAATGGATAATTTTGTAATGGCTATTTTTTAACCCCAATGGATATTTTAAAGCTCCCAATGGCTAGAACTCTCCTCCAACCATCTCTAAAGGTATTTAAAATGTGAAGAATCAATTAAAAAAAAAGAGATTTAAAGAAATTTTTTATTAATTTTGATGAGAAAAATTGAATATCCAAAGAAAAGAAAAAATAGAGAAAAGTTATGCACAGATTTCAGCGAGCATGCAAAGCAAGGTTCTCCAACATCTTTCACATCCTCTCAAGCATAATTTGAAGAAAATCCAAGCTTCAATCGAGCGCATCATCGGCTTCTTCTTTAGAATTTAAAAAAACTTAAACTCTATTTTTTATACTGTGTTGAAACTTTCATTTGTAATTTTAATTTCTTTATATTTTTTTTTTGAGAGAAAGAAACTTGAAGATTAGATCCATCCAAGCCTAAAATTGGATATTATAGATTTTGGTTGGTGAGCCTGAAAAACTAACTGATGTTAATGAACCCAGAAAACTAACGGTGTTAGATTTTGGTTGGTGCTCCTGTGAAAACCAATTAGATTTATTTGTGAGCCTGAAAAATAAACATACTATAATTAAGAGTAGATTATAGTGAAAATTCTAAGAAAAACTTAGAGAGTAAATATAGGTGTGGGTTGCACCGAATCACTATAAATCTTTGTGTGTTTATATTATGTTCTTTTCTTCTTTCTCTTTGCATACTTTGCATGCTTATAATTCTTGCTTTACTTTCATAGTTTGATTTTGTTATCTTAATTCTACTTCTTATATTGTATACATTTCATCACACTATTTTGGTTAAAATCAAAGCACATACTTATTTAGAAAGTAAATTTGGTTAAAATTTTATAAGAATCTAATTCATCCTTCCTCTTGGGTTGCTATCTTTGGGCAATAATTGATATAAGAGCAGGTGCTTTATTATTGATTTTTGACCTAACTGTCAAGAGTAAAAGATCTTGGCAATCCAAATGAAATTCTTTTTGAATGAAGGTCATTTTATTGATCATCCTCCACTGTTAAATGAATTAAATTACATACATTGAAAAATTAGAATGAAAATTTTTATACAATCACATGACTATAATCTATGAAAAATTATTATCAATGGCCTTCACATATAAAATACATCATTTATTGATGAAAAATCAATGCATCTAAATGCTAAGACTTTAAATATACTTTATTATTTATTAGATATAAATGAGTTCAATCTAATTTTTTCTTGCATTTCAGTAAAATAAATTTAAAAGAAATTAGAAACTATTTTTGAGGAAGTAAAATAAGAAGAAATATCAAGCTCCAAAAAAGATAAGAAAGCTCACCCCAACCTATGCCTCACAGCTCATGAGGATGAAAAGAAGAAAAAGAAGAAGAGAAAACAAAAGAAAAAAATATTAATTAAGAAAAAGCAAAGCAAAGAAATGAGAAATGAAAAAGAAAAAGAAAGTACTACAAATCTTTTCCTGATGACCAATGAAGATGAGGTAAATTTTGAAAATTCTTTTCAATTTACTTTTGATGAGTTATTTGAAGATTTTAACAATTTAATGGATGAATACAAAAAATTAAGGCTAAAAAATAAAGAACTTAAAAAGTCTCATCTTTCTTTGGTTGAAGAGAAAAATAAAATTTTGAGTGAAAAAGAAGATCTTTTGAAAGATATAAAATATCTAGCCAAAGAAAAGAAAGAATTTTTAGAACTAATTAAAACTCTAAGTAAGGAAAAGAAGAATATAGTTAAATCTAAAAAAATCTTTGTTGAAGAAAAAGCAAAGCTCTTGAAATCTAAATGATCTCTTTTGGAAGAAAATGCAAAACTAAGAAAAGAGATTGAAAATTTAAAATTTATGCTTGAAAAATTTACTATTGAATCTCAAAAGCTTCAAGTAATTTTGAATAATCAAATAGTTGTTTTCAATAAAGCTAGAATTGGATATAATTCTTTAAAAAAATAAAAATTTATCAAAAATATGTTTAGCAAAGGTTCATTTGAAAATAATTCATTTACATATCTTAAATGTAACGAAGTTGGCCATAAAATTTCAGAATGTAACATTAAAAAAATTGACCAAACTTTAATCAAATAAATTTGGATTCCAAAAGGAATCATGTGCTCTAACATCCATGGACCTAAGATAACTTGGGTACCAAAGCTTAGCAAATGATTTTGTAGGTTCACCAAAGATCCAATGGAATGAGAAAAAAATAATTTTATGGATGGATGCCTTGGGAATGAAATTAGATGGATGATGATGTTTGATAAAATCTAAAATTTTATTACATTATACATGTCATCATTATTTGCTAAATATATTTTGATTATTAATTAGCATAATTATTGAGCATGTTAGATTGATTTTGATGATTTTATCATTGCTTAAAATGATGATAATCCTTGAATAGAAAATTTGATTTATTGAATGTATTGACTTTAATGATTTTCCAATATGTATGCGTATGATAACTCATTTTATGCTTTGATAACTATGATTGATTTTAATGCTAGCAATAATTTGAATATCTTGATTTTTAAATTAACATGCTCTCTTCTATATATCATGCTATGGATGAAATGATTTTATTTTAAAATTTAGTTGGATATTTCAAGTCTTTCTATATCAATTCTATATTTGATGAATTTAAATTAAGAGATGCTTAATTGGTTTAAATATTTTAATTGCTAAATTCATAAGAGAAACAAAGTTTGACAATCTCCCATAAAATGCTTAAATGTTGAAATATCCCAAAAATTGCATGATCTAAGTACTTAAAAATAAAATATTCAATCATAAAAATTAAGTGCTTGATGTAGTCATCTGCATTGCATCTTAGGTTTACTCCTAAGAATTTAAAATTTTTTAGTTGAACCAAATCCCATAGAACCATTATCTAGATTCAACTTGATTTAATTATAATTGATTTGTTAGATTATCATACCCCTAATTGATTAATTTTGAATCCTCCCCCAAATTAATATGAATATCCATCTTGATCATTAATTTGATTTTCTTTTTTGATCTTAAAAGAGAATTAATTAATAAATATTCATACTTTATTTTAATTGATTAAGTTTGAAAATTGAATTTGAAAAATAATTTTCTTAAATCTTTTAAAGTTAACATCAAGCAAGATGTTTCAAGGAAGTTATCATTTATCCTTAAAGCTAAACTTTTAAAGAGGACTTCAATTTTAAGTAATTGGTATCAAATATTTTACTATTTGCCATGTATTTGATTGATCTATCTTTTAGCAAAAAGAAAAGAATATCTTTATTTCAAATCTAATTTTGTACTGCTATACCATTTGATATAATATCATTTGAGATAAATTTAAAAATTCATATCTTTTCTGAAACTATAATTACTTAATTTTTTTTAAGAAAAAGAAGAGATGATATTTTGAAAAATAACTTAAAGTCTTTTTATATTGTATCTTGACTAATTTACTAATATCAACTCAAATTGATTTATTTGAATCAATTTAACTTTATCAATTCAAAACTAAATTCATTAATATTAAGCTAAATTTATAAATTAATCTTTAAATGGTATTGAACTATTAAGAAAATTATGATGTAGTCTAAATTTCAGTTTAATTGATATCAAGAAGTTTCTTCCTAAAAAAATTTTAACTCTTAATATCATTGGTATCATTCTTGACTTGCATTTTATTATATTATTTTTTGGTAAAAAAATTGGATATAATATCTCAAATCTATTTTATATTGATATACTCTTGATATGATATCTCTTGAGATAAATTCAAAAAATCTCATATATTTTTCTAAACTTAATTAAGCAAATGCTTTGTTTGATTAATACTTATTTCACTCAATTGATACTTATACTTTTAAATTATATTTAATTTTAAAATAATATTATTTGCTAAAGTAAGATGGAGAAATTATTAAAGAAGAAATGATTAATTATTTGAAAAGGGCTTTGAAATTGAAAATATATTTTAAATTTAGAAAATTTAAATTTAGTAGTTAAATTCATGTTTAATCTACTTGATTTAAAAGAAAAAAGAAAGAAAAATTTTAAAAAAAATTTATCTAGCATTAATTATGAAAAAAAAGTAGAGTGATATTATCTAGCTTTGATTGAAAATTCTAATTAGCTTATATTAAGATAAATAAATATTGATTTCATTATACTTTTGAGTCTTAATATGATGATTCCATTTGATCTATATGCATTTGATTTGATTGTAAAATTATTTTTAAAAACTATTTAGAGTGAAAAGAAGTTTGAGACATATTCTTACTCTAAATAAATTGATTTTAATATATTCTTAAAATTTTGAAGCTCATTAATAAATATAATACTGAACTTTTTATGTGCCGAACTTTAAACTTGATTTGCATGATCATTTTTGGCAAATGATTAGAGTTAAATTAAATTTAAAAATATATTTTTACTCTAAGAAATAATTTTTTTAACTAAATTTTGAAACTCATTTGAAAATTTAAATTTAATCCTAGATTTTTTATGTGCATTGCAAAATTTTTATGAATTATTTATTTTAAAATAATTTTTACTCAAAGTAATGAATTTGAAAATATGATTATCTATTTCTTTGATTTTATTTATTTTATTTTGCTTGATACATTCTCGATATATATCTTTTTCGAACTTAATTGACTGAAATTTTTTAAGAAAAGAAAAGATTGAATATTAAAGTATATACTACGGTTGATTTCATGATTAAATCTTTTGAAAAGCTCTATTCTCCTTAAAGTTTAAAAGTATATATCTAAAAATTAGATTAAAAAGGGTCATATTCATTTACAAAGGGGAGAGCCTTTATTATTTGAACTCAAGCTAAGTTTTTGAAGAAAAAGTTATTTTATTTTAAAAGAAGAGATGATTTCTTCGATTTGACTTCATAAATTTGATATATCTCTCAATTTAAAGCTTTGATGATGATTTTGATGATTTTGCTTAGTTCTTCCCATGAACTTTTTTGATGTTATCAAAAAGGGGGAGAAGATTTATTGAGTATATGCCATGTGAGCATATGCTATTTAAATGTGCTTAAGCCTATATATTTCATGATATTTCTTGAAACATTCAAATTTAAGTTAAAAGAGTTTTGGTATTAGCTTTCATGAAGAGTGTATTTATAATTGTGTATATCATTACTTCATGATTTATACTAGTCAATTTATTGAAATACATTAAATTTTATTTTTATGCATATACTCAAAATTTTTGCCATCATAAAAAAGGAGATTGTTGACCCATGATTGATTTTGATGATTGCCAAATTTTGAGTGTTTAAGTATTTAACCATATATTTCATGAGTGAATGTAGGTCTTTCTAGATATTTAAATTGAAGAATCATTTCAAAAAAAGATCTACAAAAATTTATCAAGTCAAGATCTTTAAAAAAAAGATTTTTCTTAAGCTTCCAAAGATCAAAAGAAAGAGAGCTCTTTGATCAAAATAAGAAAGACATAAAGTGGAATTCAAATAAAAATTAAATCTTCTTGATTGAAAGCAAAAATTTTTCGAAATAGTCTTGGTATAATTTTTGAGACATCTCAAAATTTTTTTGAAAGCTCTCGAGTGGACTGGCATGTTCAAACGCAATTCTGATACGATTTCGAGAGGTCTCGAGTTGAACTCGAGATGTCTCGGTCTTAGAAGATAGAAACTTAGTTTCTGTGCTCTAAGAGCGAGAGGTCTCATAGAATTCTTGGAAGATCTTATGGTTCCGATGAGACATCTCGATTCAGAATTGAGAGGTCTCGAAATCTGGTGAGAGGTCTCATGAAAAATCGAGAGGTCTCATTTTGCACGGACAGCCTTCAATGGATAGTTTTGCAATGGCTATTTTTTGATCCCAATGGATATTTCAGAGCTCCCAATGGCTAGAACTCTCCTCCAACCATCTCTAAAGGTATTTAAAAGGTGGAGAATCAATTGAAAAAAAAAGGAATTTAAAGAGAATTTTTATTAGTTTCGGTGAAGAACATTGAATATCCAAAAAAAAAAAAAAAGAGAGAAAAGTTGTACACAGATTTCAGTGAGTATTCAAAGCAAGCTTCTCTAACATCTGCCACATTCTCTTAAGCATAATTTGAAGAAAAGTCAAGCTTCAATCGAGCGCATCATCGACTTCTTCTTTAGAATTTAAAAGAGCTTAAACTTTATTTTTTATACTATGCTGAAACTTTCATTTGTAATTTTAATTTTTTTACAAGTTTCTTTGGAGAAAAGAAACTTAGGGATTAGGCCCATCCAAGCCCAAAATTGAATATTGTAGATTTTGGTTGGTGAGCCCAAAAAACCAACTAGGTTGTTAGTGAACCCAAAAAACTAATGGTGTTAGGTTTTGGTTGGTGCTTCTGTGAAAATTAACTAGGTTTGTTTGTGAGTCTGAAAAATAAATATACTGTAATCAAGAGTAGATTATAGTGAAAATCTCAAAAAAAATTTAGGGAGTGGACGTAGGTGTAGGTTGCCCCGAATCACTATAAATCTTTGTGTATTTGTGTTGTGCTCTTTTCTTCTTTTTCTTTGCATACTTCGCATGCTTATAATTCTTGCTTTACTTTCATAGTTTGATTTTGTTATCTTAATTCTGCTGCTTATATTGCATATATTTCATCACACCACTTTGGTTAAAATTAAAGCATATACTTATTTAAAAAGTAAATTTGGTTAAAATTTTATAAGAACCCAATTTACCCCTTCCTCTTGGA
Source organism: Cocos nucifera (assembly GCA_006176705.1). NCBI lineage: Eukaryota > Viridiplantae > Streptophyta > Magnoliopsida > Arecales > Arecaceae > Cocos > Cocos nucifera. The sequence goes on from QRFJ01002681.1 coordinate 111,192, forward strand.
TTGCTACCTCTGGGCAATACCAATCTAAGATCACCATAGTGACTTGCAAGCAACTCACTATACTTTGGTGCCAGACTACCAATATTTTTATTACAATGATGAAAGGTTTTTAGATGTAGTTAAGTATTTGCGAAGTTAGTATGTGAGCCAAGATAGGATTGATCACTCTAAAGAATTTGGAGAAAATGACTTACTATGTTTAAATTAAGCAAAACCTAGGCCTGAGTAATCCTTGTGAGGAGTCACAGGATTTGTAAGATTGAGATACAATATGAATGAATCGATTAAGAGTTGATAGTTAACTCTAAAGTCATCCAGAGCATTAAGGATCAAAGAGATAAATTATATGGAAACTATAGGCCAGGATTCATGAATGTTATTTTATATACATTTGACCTACCCATACATCGGGTATCATTACTAGATGATCACATCGATTGATTGATAATTATCATAAATTTATAAATAAAAATATTAAATATATAATAATTAATATTTATTTTAAAAAATTAATATTTTTATTATTATTTTATAGGAAAGAAGCTTAATAATGCGAAGAGCTCGATTTAGGGATCAAACAAATCAAATTTAATGAAAATTGGAGCTAAATTAGAATTTAAATGAAGATCAAAAGTTTAATAAAGAAAATAAAAAAAGAGAAATCAGTCGGTTCGGTCAGAACTGGCTCAGCAAAATCAGCTTAGACCACTGCCCAGCAAGCCGACTGCAACTATAGCCCATGCTCAGAAGAACCACCCCAGCCCAATTTTGTACAGACATCAGATTTATCATGGCTCACTAGGGGTGACACACAAACGGTGGACTGAGCATTCACACGGTCCAACTTAATCCGATGAATGTAAACATCGTTGATCAAGATCAGACGATGGAGGCGACTGCCAACTTAATCCAAGATTCTTTCAACTCTCAGACCTCCTAAAGCATGATCCAGTGGCCTGAATTCAACCAATCACATCATCTAACGGTCCAAATCAATTCAGGGCTTAATCTTTTAGCTATGCGATGGATTTCGATGGGTTTTGATCTTTTCAAAGGTGATCCAATGGCCAGAATTCAAGCAGCATGAGGAACCCAATCCATATTCAAATTGGGCTTCGAGAAGGACTCAAAAACCTTTATTCCTCCTCTATTTAATCCCCTGTTATGCCATAGACCTGAACAGAGCCCTCCTTTGAGGGATTAGCCCTCTTAGAGGTCCTCCAAGCTTTTTTTCTCTCCTCCTCTTCTTCCTTTCTTTTATTTAGAGATTTGAACATGCCAAAAGCTACAAAGATCAAATCCATGTATGGCTAGAGATCTCGTATTATGGAGAGTAGGAAAAGTTATCTAATCATGAGAGTTTATAATTTGAATCCTGTTTATTTTTTTATTGGACAATAAAATTTTTTTATCTTTTATATACTTTTCTTATTTATGTTTTACTATTTATTTTTCTTATACTTTATACTTAAGGAGATAGATCATGATCGCAGAAAGATAAGATCTGTACTTAAATTATGATGAATTATAAGAATTAATTAAATTTATATTTTATATTCTTTAATTATATGATCTAAATAATCTATATCTGTGAGATGGATCATGATTATGTTAGATATGGTCTATGCTCAGTAGAATATGTTATGTTAGAAATTGGATCAAGAGAATATACATCTCATAAGATTGTATGTTGATAATGAAAAAATTGTATAAATCAATTATAAACTTAAATATTGAAAGATAGAACTAAAATCCTAGATAATTTTTTTTTATTCTTAATTAATTTTTAAATCTTAATTAATTATTTTTTTATTTTAATCTACTAAATTTAAATTAATTTATTTTAATTTATTTATTTTAATTTTTACTTTAAAAATTAATTAAAATTTTATTTTTAATTAAAAATTGAATGTAACTTAACCTTCAATTCTTAAGAAAATTGACATCCAACTCACCACTATTCTAATTAACAATAAGATTGATTTTAATTTTTATTTATTATTATAATAATAAGTATCAAATTTTTAACATCGTTGTCGAGGATTGTAGCATGATTGCTTCAATTAAAAAAATTAAATTAATTAATTAATTAAAAAAATAAAAAAATTATTTTTTAATTTTATCTAGTTATTATTGCCTTTCATAATTGATTTCTACTTTTTATAGTTTAGATTAATTTATTATTTTTTAAGACTTAATCACTTAAATTTATTTTCTTTTGTAAAATCAAAAGAGTCAAAAACTTTAAAAAAATCTATAAAAAGATAAAACTATAAATTCTAAAAAAAAATTTCTAACATTTCATAATATTTAATTAATTTAGCATAACCAAAAATATTAAATAAAATTAATTTTTAACATGTTTGACACCTTACTTTCTTTGCATTGCATCTTCCATAATATATTTTAAGGGCACAACCCATTAAACAAGATAAAATGGGGACTTGACTACTCTTCTTTAGCCCACAAACCATTATTCTTCGTATTGCATTAATCTAAGTTTTTAATTTAAAATAAATTAGACGTTAGCCCTAGGATATTCGAGCTTAATAGGACAATAGAACCCTAGAGTTGAATCGGGATCAAATTGGTTAATTGCTTGGTGTCTAAGGCTAGCGATTAAAGAAGATGGTTTTCAATTGATTCTGTTATCTAATCTAGCCAACTCAGTTGGTATCTAAGAAAAGCAATAAGTAGAAAATCTCCTACATCTTACACGTACCTAACCGAGTTAGTCAGTCTTAAGCTTGGAGTGCTTGAAGGTGATCTTAGAATAGTTAGGAGTTATCTAGATCTAGGTTAACCTTAAGATAAAGAGTCTATGGTTGTTTAACTTGATTGTAATTAATAATAAACACTAAACTAATTCTTTGCATCTATCATCCTTAGATCTAGGATCCTCTAGCCTCTTATCTTTAGAATTCTCTCTTCTCATCTTTTTTCTTATTCTTTAAAATAAGATAAAACAAAATAAATAACAATCAGAGATGGATTTTTATGCTGAGCTATCTAGTAGAGTAGATTGTTTAGAAGCTAATAGAAACTCTTTATATCCATCTTTTCTTTTTGCATAATAAGTTTGTGCAATATGTTCGAGCCCCACTCACTATGCAAGTGAATATCCATACTGATTTTTTGAGTATATGTATGAGCAAGTTTATCAAGATCAAATCCTAATGACCTACAAACCAAAAAATAGTCCATACTTTAATACCTATAATCTAGGATGGGGGGCTCGACCAAATTTTTCATAGCAATCACAACCAGTGGTTACCTCAGTACCATAAGGACCAACATTCGTGGAAGCATATTATGATATGCCCCATCCACAATATCAATCTTCTCCAAATAACAATGAGTCAACTTTTGAAGAGAGAATTCAACAAGTATTAGATAGATTAGACCTTACTAATAACTATTGAATAATCCAAATGACCAAAGACTTAACTCTTTAGAGAAAACCCTAGAAATTTTGATAAAATTAACTTCTAATAATTCAACTATCTTTAATAATCTTATGCAGACCATGAACTAATTGATAAATTCAAACTCCTAAGCCATTGCCCATCTAGAAATATAGTTGGGTCAGTTAGCCAAGGCTATTAGTGAAAGTAAATTTTCTAGTCAATCCAAGAGTAATCCTAAGGGACCATACTTGAATAGAAATTTTAATATCCCTATAACTTTTTCTAAGCAATCAATTAAAATTTTCAAAAATAATATGGTCATAGAATAGCCTAGCATGACTAAAAAGATCCTCTTAGATCATATAACTGAGGCAGCAAAATATAAAAAAGAATTAGAATTGTGCGATGAACCAATTACATCATCATCTTACTTACCTAAGGATCCATTCCCAAGTGCCTTAAAATCATCAATTCCTTTTAATGGGAAAGGAGGACAAACTGATGAAATGATGGAATTAATAGAGACTTCCTAAGAACCATAAATGAATAACACACTAGAGGATGCTTCACCCATAATTATTTCCCAAGATTCGTTAAATTCTTGTTTGGCTCATCATGAGATGGATGATTTTGATGAAGATGAATACAATATAGAAGTAAATGACTAAATAGATATATCCTACTCTAAAACTATCCCATTATGGATTGAAAAATTTGAGCCATCATCTAGCCCACCAATAGTTTTCTTGTTAGAAGCGCCAACTATTTTAGAATTAAAGCCATTTTCTAATGCACCTATTGAAGAAAAATCCTGATTTCCCGGTCCAGGTTCGTTCAGATCGGATCAGATCAAGAGATATATTTCAAAAAATTTTTTCTTGATCCCAATCAGATCTTGATATATTTCAGATCTGATTCTTATTATTTTAATAAAATAAAATTAAAAAGATAAATTAAATCAAATTTAATTTACCTGATCTGGGTAATCCTATTACCCTGTTGATGATCCTGTTTGCAGCGGAAGGTTCTGGATCTTAGCCACGCAAGCGCCTGGCCTCTACCGGTATCCACTTGGGTTGGATCTGGAGATCCTCTTCTTCTCTATCACACCTCCAAAAATTAGATCTGAATCTGATCTGGAGGATCTTCAAAACTCTTTTGAAGATGAGCAGTCGTCCTTTGCAGCAGCGCAGCCTTCTTATTTTTGATCGCCTTTCTTTGATCTGAATCGCACCAACCAAGGTCCAAAACTCCTTTTGGATGTGGAGAGCAAGGGGAGAAGAGACTATGGCATGGAGAAGGAGGGGAGAGGCAGCCTTGGGGCATGGAGAAACTATGATCTCATCATATCTCTATATCTCATACAATCTGAGTTGGATACAGGGTCTTATTTATAGACTAGCTGTGATCCAACTCCTCTTCTTCCCAACCAATCACAACCCTTTGTGAAATCAGATCTAAATCTGATTGGTGGGAATAGAGTCCCCTGGATTCCTCCTTAGAGGGCACCTAAGACCAGTCAAAGTTGGTTCTTAGAAGAACTCTAATTGGAATCCAAAAAGGAGATGGAGTCCTTGTCCAACAAGGACTCCTAGGCGCCTCCAACTTGGGCACACGCCTAGGGTGGCGTGCGCCCTTCTCCTTGCCAGGTTCTGGCAGGGGGACAGGCCCCCACCAGCTCTCCAATAGGTGCATGACATGTGGTCAAAAGTCAAAGTGTCAATGGTCAACGTTTGACCAGTCAAAGGTAGACTTTTGACCAAAGTCAAAGAACAAGAAATGGCAGGTGACCAAAAATGGCAGGTAATGTCTTACAAATAAGACAACCTTTTCTGACTTGGACAACCTCCAGTCAGACCATATGAAGGCCTCTGATTGAGCACAAACTCCTTTGGCTCAGACAGGACAACTTATTTATGATAGCAAAAGAAGAACGTTAGGTTCAATCGAGTGCTAGCACGATTTCCTTGAACCTAATTGAATCTCATTCAGATCAATTGAACTAGATCAGTTCAATTGATGATCACCAGATTCAAACCCTTGTTTGTGTGACCCAGTTAGGTTCAGTTCTGTATGGTAATGGGATATGTCATGATCTCTATCATCGACATCATCGAAACTCCTTTCGATGGATCAGAACTCTTCTGATTCGAACAGCTAGAATGATCGATCATCTAAATCATTCTAATTGCTCCCAAAATCCACCAGTGACACCTAGCAGTATATGGTGGCAACCCATCAGAGCTGAATGCGAACCTCTTGGTGCAGCTACCTGTGTGATTCAGTTCTTCTATCTTGAGCCCCGATCAGATTAGGGTTAAGGTGAACTCGTCAAACCCTAGTCTCTGTCATATGATGTAATCATTCGATTCGAGTCCAATGTGAAAATCTAAATAGAAACTCTTTCTATTATTTCACTCTACCATGGCCATGGATTTCTGGACTTGATTCTCATGATCATCATAGGGCTACTCCTCTACCACCGAGGTAGATAGATTCCATCTTGATGCAATCCAGTTCCTACAATGAACATGTCTATAGCCAACATACACCTCAGGGTTCCATATGGCTAGGAGACCGAGTAATGGTGTAGTCAAACTATAACACCCTCAAGGTGAACTGCCGATGCATCTCAGGTCAAAGAACCAGACACACTACTGCAGCATCGAGTCAGTCATTGACGAGAAGGTAGACTCCCTAATGACTACTCGAGGTGGTCACGCTCAGTGCCCTCGTTCTCTAACGAGTACCTGTACTCTCGCTCCGGTGTCTCCACACCGTAGACTCAAGACTCATCTACTAAAGAGAAGCGATTGTACACCAACCTTCCGGATCAATCACCATCCTCGTGATGATCCTATGGTCGGGAGCAATTTATGAGTTAATAATGATTATTCATGTCTTAAATTTTCAACTCTTGAAAATATGAATTATCATTACCATTAACTCAAAGGATGTATCACAGACACTAAATACACATATGTGATAGAAAATAACCCATTTTATTGATTTATAGTCAAAATTATAATTTTGCCCCTAGAAGTGTATTACAAGTGTCAGCCAATTCTGGCTTCTAGGGCACATATATCTAACAATCTCCCACTTGTCCTAAAGCCAATTGGCTACAAGTCTAAGTCCCATCTTCTCAAGGTGGGCTTCGATCTTCTGCTGGCCCAACGGCTTTGTAAGTGGGTCTGCCACATTATCTGCGGAGTTGACTCTCTTGACCTCGACGTAACCCTTCTCGAGGTAATCGCGGATGAGGTGGTATCGCCGCTCAATGTGCTTGGATTTCTGGTGAGACCTCGGCTCCTTAGCAAGGGCTATGGCGCCATTGTTGTCGCAGTATAGAGGAATGGCATCTGATGGCATTACTCCAATTTCTGCAGCAAACTTCTTGTACCAGAATGCTTCCTTCGCAGCCTCTGATGCAGCGATATATTCTGCTTCCATGGTGGAATCTGCTATCACCAGTTTGCTTGGAACTCTTCCAGCTGACAGCTCCACCATTGCACACAAACAGACTTCCAGATGTCGACTTTCGATCATCTATATCGGACATGAAGTCCGAGTCTGTGTATCCCTGGACTTGGAGTTCTCCATTACCAAAGACCAACATCATATCCTTAGTTCTTCTCAAGTACTTAAGGATACATTTCACAGAAGTCCAGTGTTCTTCACCTGGATTTGACTGATATCTGCTTGTGACACTCACAGCATGGGCTATATCAGGTCGTGTACATAGCATGGCATACATGAGGCTCCCTATTGCAGAAGCATAAGGGATCTTGCTCATGCGTTCTATTTCCTCAGGTGTGCTGGGGCACATCTTCTTGGAAAGATGAATACCATGTCTGAAGGGTATTAATCCCCTCTTAGAGTTTTCCATACTAAACCTCTTTAGTACTTTCCTCTATGTACATCTTCTGTGAAAGTCCTAGCATCCTATTCGGTCTATCCCTATAGACCTTAATTCCTAGAATAAAGGATGCTTCACCTAGGTCTTTCATGGAGAATTCCTTGGACAACCACATCTTGACTGATGTCAACATGGGAATATCATTCCCAATAAGGAGGATGTCATCCACGTACAATACGAGGAAGACAACAGCGCTCCCACTGACCCTTTTGAAAACACATGGTTCCTCTTCATTTTTGATGAAACCAAACTTTTTGATCACATCATTGAAACGAGTGTTCCAGCTCCGAGATGCTTGCTTAAGTCCATATATGGACCTTTGCAGCTTGCAAACCTTGTGATCAGTATCACTGGATGTGAAACCTAGCGGCTGTTCCATATAGATATCTTCCTCAAGATATCCATTTAGGAATGCCGTTTTCACGTCCATTTGCCATATTTCATAATCGAAATAGGCTGCAACAGCAAGCAATGTGCGGATGGATTTTAGCATAGCTACTGGGGAAAAGGTATCCTGATAGTCAATGCCTTCACGTTGACTATAACCTTTTGCCACCAGTCTAGCCTTGAATGTCTCCACATTCCCATCTGCACCAATCTTTCTCTTGAAGATCCATTTACACCCAATAGGTACTATACCTTCTGGTGGATCTACCAAGGTCCAGACTTGGTTTGAGTGCATCGAGTCAATTTCTGACTTGCATTGCCTCAAGCCATTTCTCGGAGTCGATATCTGATATCGCCTCGTTGTAGGTTTTGGGATCATCACCATGAGCACCATTACCTATGAGGAACATTTCCTCTACATCCTCTGAAATAATACCTAAGTATCTTTCAGGGGGACGGGAAACTCTTTCCGATCTACGAGGTGGAGGAGGTAGTGTTCTTATTGGCTCAACCTGATTTGGTTCCACTTGGTCCTTAGCTCGTTATGCTTGTGAGACTTTCTCATCAAGCTTAATCTGCTTTCCAATGCCGCTATCTTGAATAAACTATTTTTCAAGAAATATGGCATGTCGACTCACAATCACATTGTGGTCTTCTGGAATGTAGAAATAGTATCCTAATGACTCTTTAGGATATCCTATGAATCGAGCTCTAAAGGACCTAAACTCTAACTTGTCCGCTTGTTGTCTTTTGACATGAGCCGGACAACCCCAAATTCTGAGATGACTCAGACTTGGTTTCTTACCGTGCCATATCTCATACGGTGTGGTAGGAACGGTTTTAGAGGGAACCCTATTCAGTAAGATAGATTGAAGTTAATAATGAAGTGTCCCCAAAGAAAATCAGGGAGGTCTGTGAAGCTCATCATGGATCGAACCATATCCAATAGAGTCCGATTTCTCCGTTCTGAAACCCCGTTGAGTTGAGGTGTTCCTGGTGGAGTCCATTGAGAGACTATGCCATTTTCCTTAAGATAGTCTAGGAATTCCCGGCTAAGGTATTCACCTCCTCGATCTGATCGAAGAACCTTAATGGGTTTTTCAGTTTGTTTTTCTACTTCATGTCTGAATTCTTTGAACTTTTCAAAAGCTTCAGACTTGTGTCTCATAAGATACACATACCCATACCTAGACAGATCATCGGTAAAGGTAATGAAGTAGACAAAATTGCCTCTAGCCGGCACATCAAATGGGCCGCACACATCAGTATGTACTAGGGCAAGGAGATCTGTGGCCCTCTCCCCATGTCCAACAAAAGGGAGTTTAGTCATTTTGCCTTGAAGACAAGATTCACAAGTTGGATATGACTCAAAAGTCAATGGACTCAATAGCCCATTTTTCTCCAATTTGTTAATCCTATCTTCTGCTATATGACCTAATCTCAGGTGCCATAGATATCTGTCGTTTGGACTATCCCTAGGTCGTTTGGCATTCACGTTTTGCTCGATAGTTAAGAACAGGTACATCAATATGCAAGCTGATAAAGACCATTAATAAGGAAACCATTTGCAATTTTATTTCTTTCATAAAGAATGTTACAATGGTCCTTAAAGAAGGTGATCACATAACCTTCTTGTGCTAAGCATGAAACAGAAATCAAATTCCTGCTAGCTGCAGGCACATAATAACAGTCTTTTAAAACTAAGTCTAAACCAGATGGTAATCGAAGAGGGTATGTTCCCACGGCTACTGCAGCAACTCTTGCTCCATTACCGACGCGTAGGATCATGTCTCCATCCCTCAGCCTCCTGCTATCCTCAAGACCCTGCATAGAAGTGCACAGATGAGCACTAGAACCAGAGTCAAGCACCCAACTGGATGCAGAAGAAACCGTAAGGTTAGACTCAATAACGAGCATACCTCCAGAAGGACCTTCCTTCTTGTTCTTCAGGGTGGCCAGGTAAGTAGGGCAGTTCCGCTTCCAATGGCCGTCGCTGTTGCAATGGAAACACTTTCCTTTGCCATCGGCCTTTTTCTTCGATTCTGCCTTCTTCTTCTTTGATCCTTCCACCTTTTGCTTTTTCACAGACTTCTTTTTCTTTCCATAAGACTTTCTTTTGGAAGAAGTCCATTCCATAGCAAGAACTGAGCCTTTAGAACCTTTCATAGAAAGCTCAGCGGTAACCAGCATATTCATTAACTCGGCCAAGGAATTTTGAAGTTTATGCATGTGGTAATTCATGATGAATTGCCCATATGCATCAGTCAAGGATTGCAGAATAATATCGTTCTGCAGGTCCAAGTCCAACTTCACACCGAGCTTCTCAAGCTCTTCCATGTCCTTGATCATTGTCAGACAGTGATCTTGGACTGACTGCCCATCACGCATCTTAGCCTTAAAAAGTCATTTCGTGACTTGATATTTGGCTGCGCGACTCTGTTCACCAAACATCTCCTGCAGGTGAGCCAACATTTGGCGAGCAGTCCCGATATCTTCATGTTGGCGCTGGAGCTCATCAGACATCGAGCCCAACATGTAATATCTGGCCTTATTATCTTCGTCAATCCATTTTTCAGAGACGCTCTCTGTTCATGATGGACGGGCTGGTAAGGTGGGAGGGTCCTGGTCCAAAACATGGGTTAACTTCTCGGAACCAAATGATTCTAGTTAGATACTGTTAATTTTTAACTTTGTATTCTAATTTATTTAGTGAATTTTATTTTTTACACCATTTAGCTCTTATCTTATTTTCTCTCGTTATCCCCTCACCCCTTTATAGAAGATGCGAAACTCTCTAAATGATTTAGGGGTGGTGCGGTCACAACACTCATCACTCACCAAATCATTATTGGTGAATGGGTTAGCCAATGAAGTGAGACAGACTCTTGGTCAATGATTCCGAGATCCGAGTGTGGGTTGGCACCCTGAAAAACTTTTGGTCTCGTATTTCGCATGGATCTCACCGTATCCGAAAAAAAATTTGATTTCCACTCCCTAGTTAAGTCAGACCCATCATTGCATAGGGATTGTTGGTCTTTAATTGAATCTTCCACCGTATCCATTAATTATGATGCTTCTAAACTTCATCCTCCAGCCCATAGATCCAATGCCTTAATAGACATTTTGGTTTGCGTCTTCCCGGTTGTCTCGTATTGGAGAGTTATCATAATTCTGTCGAGAATGGAGATCATGTGTCAGCCCCCTTAGAGTGAGGCACGGGAAACGCGTGTTTGATATATAGTGTGGAACTTAAGATGATATGTTGATCATATAGCAGGAAGAAATAAGGACTAATGATGCAATCAAGAGTGGGAGTGGCGGGGTGACAAGTAACAGTGTGGGGTGTTCTTCTTGAGAATTCTTAGAATAAACAAGTGCTATGTTATACGAAGCGCTTTTTGAATCTCTATGTCGGCTAGTGGTGTTGCTTCGGATAGGCTTTGGACCAGCTCTATATCAGAAACCTGTGTCAATATATATGGGGTCTGCTGTGTTATAAGATGGAACCGCTGCAGCAGATTTCTTGCTCCTAGTTAATTGCTGGAATAGGAAGCCTATTCAGCGGTTCGAGTTATAGCATTCGCAAGTTAAAGATGATCGTTTAGTGTGTTTCTGGTGTATGTGTTATCTGCCCAAATTTTATCTTCTATGACATAAGATTATTTGAGTCCGAGAACCCTCCAGATTGGTTTTCTGGCCTAAGCAATTCCTATGGACCTTTCCGAACTTATGTGCTCTATATTATTATCTGTCTAATGTGATCGTGCGTTGGACCAGACCTTTACTATATTAGGAAATTGGTTGGTCGTTTATCGTGTTTCTATATATTTATAGCATTGTTGACCCATCTAACAACTCTTTGATCTGGTTTTTTTGATTCACCGCTTAGACCTAATTGAGCTATACTCATATGCCTTGACCTCAGTATTTATGAATATTCTTAGATTTTAAATTCTCAATTTTAGACCTAAATTAATATTATTTAATACTTAATTCTAATTAGTAGGGTTCATAATACAATATGTGCTAATATTATATCTCTAGATTTCAGGATCTAGGGTTTTGCAGAAAGTAAGTTTTGGGTTTCTGATTATAGGTATCGTACACCGCAGCATCCCTACACATCAAGAAACCCCTATTCGAATTGGGATTAGTATGAGGGCCTTTTAAAACCCTTCCTTCGTTCTTTATGATGGTTGGACGCAAGAGTGAACACCTTTAATCTAGTTGATACTATTTCAATTCTACATTAAACAATATCAAGAGTTTATATCATATATTGCATATATAAAGTAAGATCTAGATCTAATGGCATATTTTTGTCATACATTCATATATTTATTATATATGCATTATGTTTTCTTAAAATCAAATTATCTATAATAATCTAAAAAATTAGATTGTAATGATCTTAATCAAAAATAAATTCTAATCTAGATAATTATTGGTAGAACTATTCTACAATTAGTCTAGTACATGCATCAATCATATCTCATATTGATATTCAAAAAATTAAATAATTTTTTGCTATTTTCAGATGTTTATAATAACTTTAATATCTAGAAAATAATAATAAAGATCTAAAACATTGATTTTAATCAGATTAAATCAAAAATATGCAAGAATATCTATAGAACTAGTCATTGCATATCTTCTTTAATCTTAGATCCAAAATTTATTAATTTTAATTTTTTCTAATTTTAGATCTGATCACATCTCAATGTGACATCAGAAATCAATTATTTTCTAATTATTATAATAAATATTTAAAATTAGATCTAAATAATTTAGAACCATGGCTTTGATACCAGTTGAAGGGAAATTCTGATTTTTCGGCCTAGGTTTCGTTCAGATCGGATCAGATCAAGAGATTATATTTTCAAAAATTTTTCTCTTGATCTCAATTAGTCTTTTGATATATTTTAGATCTGATTCTTTATATTTAATAAAATAAAATAAAAATAAATTAAATTTATTTAATTTATCTGATCTGGGTAATCCTATTACCCTGTTGATGATCCTGTTTGCAGCAGAAGGTTCTGGATCTTAGCCATGCAAGCGCCTGGCCTCTACCGATATCCACTCGGGTTGGATCTAGAGATCCTCTTCTTTCTCTATCACACCTCAAAAATTAGATCTGAATCTATCTGGAGGATCTTCAAAACTCATTTGAAGATGAGCAGGTCGTCCTTTTTTGCAGCAGCGCAGCCTTTTTATTTTTTGATCGCCTTTCTTTATCTGAATCGCACAACCAAGGTCCAAAACCTCTTTTTGATGTGAGGAGCAAGGGGAGAAGAGACTATGGCATGGAGAAGGAGGGAACGAAAGCCTTGGGGCGGGTGTGAAAACTATGATCTCATTATACTCTATTTATTCTTCATTACAATCCTGAGTTGTTATACAGGGTCTTATTTTATTACTAGCTGTGATCCAACTCCTCTTCTTCCCAACCAATCACAACCCTTTGTGAAATCAGATCTAAATCTGAATTGGTGGAATAGAGTCCCCTAGATTCCTCCTTAGAGGGTGCTCTAAGACCAGTCAAAGTTGGTTCTTAGAAGAACTTTAATTGGAATCCAAAAAAGGAGATGAGAGTCCTTGTCCAATAAGGACTCCTAGGTGCTCTCTCAAACTTTTGGCACCGCCTAGGGTGGCAGTGCCCTTTCTCTCTTACTAGGTTCTTCTGGGGGGACAGGCCCCCACTAGCTCTCCAATAGCTGCATGACATGTGGTCAAAAGTCAAAGTGTCAATGGTCAACGTTTGACCAGTCAAAGGTAGACTTTTGACCATCCAAAAAAAAAACAAGAAATTGGCAGGTGACCAAAAATAGTCAGTAGTGTCTTACAAATAAGACAACCTTTTCTGACTTGGACAACCTCCTATCAGACCATATGAAGGCCTCTGTTTGAGCACAAACTCCTTTGGCTCAGACAGGACAACTTATTTATGATAGTGAAAGAAGAACGTTAGGTTCAATCGAGTGCTAGCATGATTTTCTTGAACCTAATTGAATCTCATTCAGATCAATTGAACTAGATCAGTTCAATTGATGATCGCCATATTCAAACTCTTGTTTGTGTGACCCATTTAGGTTCAGTTCTGTATGGTAATGGGATAGGTCATGATCTTATCATCAACTATCATTCATCGAAAACTCCTTTCGATGGATCAGAACTCTTCTGATTCGAACAGCTAGAATGATCGATCATCTAAATCATTCTAATTGCTCCCAAAATCCACCAGTGACACCTAGCAGTATATGGTGGCAACCCATCAGAGCTGAATGTGAACCTCTTGGTGCAGCTACCTGTGTGATTCAGTTCTTCTATCTTGTGCCCCGATCAGATTAGGGTTAAGGTGAACTCGTCAAACCCTAGTCTCTGTCATATGATGTAATCATTCAATTCGAGTCCAATGTGAAAATCTAAATAGAAACTCTTTCTATTATTTCACTCTACCATGGCCATGGATTTCTGGACTTGATTCTCATGATCATCATAGGGCTACTCCTCTACCACCGAGGTAGATAGATTCCATCTTGATGCAATCCAGTTCCTACAATGAACATGTCATAGCCAACATACACCTCAGGATTCCATATGGCTAGGAGATCGAGTAATGGTGTAGTCAAACTTTAACACCCTCAAGGTGAACTGCCGATGCATCTCAGGTCAAAGAACCAGACACACTACTGCAGCATCGAGTCAGTCATTGACGAGAAGGTAGACTCCCTAATGACTACTCGAGGTGGTCACGCTCAGTGCCCTCGTTCTCTAACGAGTACCTGTACTCTCACTCCGGTGTCTCCATACTGTAGACTCAAGACTCATCTACTAAAGAGAAGCGATTGTACACCAACCTTCCGGATCAATCACCATCCTCATGATGATCCTATGGTCAGGAGCAATTTATGAGTTAATAATGATTATTCTTGTCTTAAATTTTCAACTCTTGAAAATATGAATTATTATTACTATTAACTCAAAGGATGTATCACAGACACTAAATACACATATGTGATAGAAAATAACCCATTTATTGATTTTAGTCAAAAGTATAATTTTGCCCATAGAAGTGTATTACAAGTGTCAGCCAATTCTGGCTTCTAGGGCACATATATCTAACACCTATTGACATCCTACCAGTGATACCTACCCAGGAAGATCAACTTATGGATGTTCTAAAAGTATATAAAGAAGCTGTTGGGTGGGATATTACTGATATAAGGAATAATAATTTTAAGACTAATTTTTTGGTATTTGGCACTACTTTCGAGGATAGCCTTCAAAATCTATCAATAATATTAAAATAATGTATGGAGGTAGATTTAAAATTAAGGATAAATTATAAAAAACCCCTGAGTTTAGGTGTAAATTATACTTACATCTAAAAATTTAAAAAATCTATCATTATATCCTTGAGATTTATTTTTAACCTACACTTTAACCCATGCAGAAAGGGATTTTTGTAGGTTAAAAATAAATCTTAAGGATATAATGATAGATTTTTTAAACTTTTGGATGTAAGTGTGATTTATGCCTAATCTCAAGGGATTTCTATAATTTATCCTAAAATTAATTTTAAAAAAGTACCATACTATAGATCAGAAAAAGTTAATGCCAAGATATATCTAACCCGTGAAAGGGATTAGGGTAGATCAATTATAGTTGAAGAAATTCAAAAACTACCACCCCTGATTTCAGCCCAACAAACATAATTTCTTCCTGATTATCATAAAAATTATAATAATTTTAAACTCTGGTATAACATGCTTGCTCTGATTACTTTATTAATCTAGACTAAATTTAATCGCCATAAAGCATTCCATGAACATTTTACTACCATTATGACAAGACCTCCAGTTTGGTCATTCACTCAAAAATTTGATGCTTGTTATTATAATAATAAATAAAAATTAAAATCAATCTTACTATTAATTAGAACAGTGATGACTTGGATGTTGATTTTCTCAAGGATTGAAGGCTGAGTTGCATTCAATTTTTAATTAAAAATAAAATTTTAATTAATCTTTAAAATAAAAATTAAAATAAATAAATTAAAAAAGATTAATTTAAATTTAGCATATTAAAATAAAAAAATAAATAAATAATTAATTAAGGTTTAAGAATTAATTAAGAATAAGAAAAGAAATTATCTTGGGTTTCAATCCTATCTTTTAATATTTAAGCTTATAATTGATTCATGCAATCTTTTTATTATCAACATGCAATCTTATGAGATGTATATTTTCTTGATCCAATTTATAACATAATCTATTCTACTGAGTATGGACCATATTTAATATGATCAGGACCCATCTCACAGGTATAAATTATTTAGATCATGTAATCAAAGAACATAAATTTAATTAATTCTTACAATTCATCCTAATATGAGCACTGACTGTATCTTTCTGTGATCATGATCTATCTTCTTAGGTATAAAGTATAAGAAAAATAAACAGTAAAACATAAATAAGAAAAGTATGTAAAAGATAAAGAAATTTTATTTTCTAATAAAAAGATAAATAGGGTTCAAATTATAAACTCTCATGATTAGAAGACTTTTCCTACTCTTCATGATATGAGATCTCTAGCCGTACATGGATTTGATCTTTATAGCTTTCGGCATGTTCAAATCTCCAAAGAAAAGAAAAAGAAAAGAAGAAAGAAAAGATGAAAAAAAGAAAGGAAGAAGAAAAGGAGGAGAGAAAAAAAGGCTTGGAGGGCCTTTAAGAGGACTAATCCCCTAAAGGAGGGCCGTGTTCAACAGGTGATTAAATAGAGGAATAGTGGTTTTTGAGTCCTCGAAGCCTAATTTGAAACTGGATCGAATTCCTCATGCTGCTTTAATTCTAGCCATTGGATCACTTTGAACAAATCAAAACCCATCGAAATCCACTGCATAGCTAAAAGATTAAGCCCTAAATTAATTTGGACCATTAGATGATGTGATTGGTTGAATTTGGGCCACTGGATCATGCTTTAGGAGGTCTGGGAGTTGAAAGAATCCTGGATTAAGTCGGGAATCGCCTCCACCATCTATCCTGATTGGTGATGTTTACGTCTGTCGGATCGTGTGCATAGCACTCCCGCCTAATGATGCCCCTGTGGACAGCGTGAACGCCCGGTCCACCATTCACGCGTTGCCCCCAATAAGCCACGATAAATCTAATGTCTATTTGACGTCAGCACAAAACTAGGCTGGGATGGTTCTTTTAAGCATGGGCTGTAGTCACAATTATCCTACTGAGCAGCAATTTGAGCCGATTTTGCTAAGTCGGTTTGGATCAAACATGTTGATTTCTCTTTTTTTTAAATTTTCTTTTTTAAACTTCTGAAGTTCATTTAAATTTCAATTTAGCTCCAATATTCATCAAATTTAATTTATTTATTCCCATAAATTGAGCTCTTCGCATTGTTGAGGTTCTTTCCTACAAAATAATAATAAAAGCATCAATTTTTTAAAATAAATATTAATTATTATATATTTTAATATCTTTATTTATAAATTTATAATAATTATATTAGAAAATATATTCTAAAGCCAATCATCTAAGTGATAGATAATTAAAATTAGTACATAAATTATCTAATAATAATAGTTATTTAATTTTTCATCATAGAAGTTCTATCTTTCTTAAATAAACTCCTAAATTATGATGAAGTCCTTAGAACCATAATTAATCGATAAAGAAGGATTTATTGGATGGTTCTTAAACTATTAATGATCAAATAATAAATTATTAATAAGGATGATAACTTATCAAGTGTGGGTCATTGTATACCATATACATTGGTTATCCTCATAATCAAGTGGTGTGGAGATACTGACATGGCACCATATGAGATTAGGAGTACATCTACACTAAACATGATAAATGTAGCACTCTATTGTCAAGAGTAGTTAGCTAAGGCTAATGGATATAAATGTATCTCTGATCTGAGATCACTATGGTGACTTGCAAGCAACTCACTATACTTTGATGTCGGACTATTTGTATTTCTAATATAGGTTTAGAAAGTTTTTGAATATAGTCAAGTACTTATAGAGTCGGTGTATGAGTAAAGATGGAATTGACCATACTTGATTAACTTCAAGAAGAGTATGACTTGTTGTGTTTTAATTTAGCAAAACCTAAGCCTGAGTAATCCTTATGAGGAGTCACAAGATTTGCAAAATTTTGAGACATAATAGAGATGATTTGTATGAGTATTAACAGTGTACTCGAAGTTGTCTTGAGCATTATTAATCAAAGGAATAAATTATATGGTAACCATGGGTCAGAGTTCTAAGAATATTGTTTTACATATATTTGACCTATCCGAACATTGAGAACCATTGCTAGATGGTTACTTTGATTGATATAGAAATTTGTTCTTATACCACCAGCTTAGGTTCGAACCTATGGGGTCACATACATTAGAGGTTGTAAATAGATCAGATGGTTAATCGATGATTGAGAATCGTTCAAAGGTCAAACTATCAATGCAATTGATGTTTGACCTAATGCAAGTGTTGTAGGAGGATTAATTAGCAATTAGATTGCTAATTGGCTTAATTTGATTGAGCAATCAAGCTAAGATCAAGTTTAATTGAATTAGATTCAATTAAAATTAGTATAAACTTAATTGAATTAAGTCTAATTGGTTTATTGGATAAGCCAATTGTAAGAAAGAACAAGTCCTTGTTAGACTAGAATTTGAGTGTACCTAATTTCTAATTTGGTTAGAAATTAAATTAGATTTAAATTTGATTAAATAAAATTTAATTAGGATCTTAATTAGATTAGGATAGACTATTAAATAGGTTGGCTCAAATCTAATTACAAAAGGATTTAATTGGGTTTGACCTAGTCTATATAAGAATCCTAGTTAGACTAGGATTCCATCTTTCTTCCTTGCGCCACCTAAGACCCAATGCCCCCATTGATTTTATTTCTAGAATTTATGTAAGTTTTCTCTCATTAAGAAAGGTCCCCACTGTTAGATGTGTGCCCTAGAAAGCCAATTATTGGCTGACACATTTATTTTTTAGTGCTTATATTTGAACTTATAAAATTTTTATTATTAATAAAGGATATTTTTATTTTCAATCATGTTTATGTGTCAATGATTTATCCTAGAAATTAACAAAAATATTTTTATATACTCTCAAAGTGTTGAGAATTTAAGACATACACTATTAGTGGTTAATTTTTAAATATTTCCAATTGGAGGATCATCATGAAGGACAGTGATTGATCCAGTTAGATTGGTGCATGATCACCTTCTTCACGGGTAGATGAGTCTCGAGTCTGTAGTGTGGTGATACTAGGGTGATAATGTAGATGGTTGTTAGAGAACAACTTGCACTGAGCGTGACCATTATGAGAAACCACTTGGATGTCTACTTACTCATTAGTGGTATTCTCGATGTTGCAGTGGTATGACTAGTCCTTTGACCTATGGTGCATTGGCTATTTACAATGAAGTTGCTATAGTTTGACTGCACGTTTACTTGGTCCCTAGCCATTTGGATCCTTGCTGTGTATGTTAGCTATGGTGGGTTCAGATTCACTATTGATAGTAGGATGTACTTAGATGAAATCTATCGATCTTAGTAGAAATGGTATAATCCTATGTGATTCATGAGACTAAGTTCGCTAAGTCTTTGGCCAAAGCAAGGTGAATACTAGAAAGGAGTTTCCACGAGATTCATAAGAGAACTTAAATTGAGCCAATCTTACATATGATTGATGATGGGGTTTGACGAGTTGTTCATGACCTCTGTCAAGTCAAGATTTTTGATAGAAAGACTGAATCATATGATAACTATATCTAAAGATTCGTACTTTTATTCTACTAGATTACCACTACATACTGCTAGGTGTCACTAATGAATTATGGGATCCACGAGCATCATCTTGATGATCGATGATTCTTGATGGATAGTATTGAAATTGATCCAATCTATCAAAAGAAGTTTTGATGATATTATGATAGAGATCATAATGTATCTCACTACTAGATAAAATAGAACCTACGTGATCACAGACAAAAGAGGTTTCTGTCTGATCCGATGATTGATCGATGATTGTGAATCATTAAGAATATAATTATCAATACAATTGATAATTAACTCAAGAAGAATAAATTAATAATTTTATTACTAATTAGACTTAATTAGATTGAGAAATAAGTTTTAAATCAAGTCTAATTGAATTGGATTTGGTTTGACTTGAATTGGGTTTGGTTTGATTGAGTTATGAGATGACTCAATTATCATGGAATCAATTTCTGATTTGATCAAAATTTGAATTTAATTAAATCTTAATTAGATTAGAATTTAATCTAATTAGAGATCTAATTTAATTAAGTTCAATTAGGTGTTTGGGTTTAAACCAAATTATTTTTGGTTTGAGGCTCAATCCAAAATCCTAGAGTCCATTTTGTGAAGGACTCTTCCATGCGCCACCCTTTGTCCATACCCCTTCTCTTCTCTTGCAAATTTTAGATTTGCATGAGGTTTTTTATATTTTTCCACCTCTTGGTCGACCACTTATCCTTCCATTTGGATATGGATGAGTTTTGATTTGAATTTTAAATTTAATTTGAATGTTTGATAGAGTTTGACTCTATCAGGATTCTTTTAGATGCCCTCTTAAAATGATCTATCTTTGGATCATCTCTAAGAGGTCTTTTTAATCTGAACAAAATTTAGCCAGCCACTAGAGTGAGAGAGAGACTTGTTGGTATCCTTCCTTCCAAGTTTGAAGAAAAAACTCTATTGGTACAAGGCATGGCACTCCGAGGAAGAAAGCTGCGCTGCTGCTATTTTTTCTTCTACCTCCACTGCTTCTTCGACTGAAGATCATCTTCTAGATCTAAAGAAGGTTCAAATCAATCATCAAAAGATCTTCTCTACAAGGAAGCTAGCATCCTAGAAAGATAGACAAGTCTTGGATCAGATCGGAGCTGGTGTGGATACCTATAGAGGACGGGCATTTGCACGGCTTTAGGAACCTATCAAGTTTTGATCATCGACTGCAAAGTTCTTCGACCCATGATAAGATATGAGATCTGATCTCATAAATTAATTTTAGATTTCATATATCTTAGATCCATGTTAGGAAAGGTTTTAGATCTGATTTAATGCATGATAAAAATAGTTAATCTATTTTATTCTGCTGCGATTTTAAAATAGTTTTGAAATACATGCATGTAATCTGCCCTTCCCTTTCGAACAGTAGTATCAGAGCTAGGTTGCAATTAGACATATTTAATCTAATTTTAATCTTAGATCTAAAATTTAGTTTCTGATTTAAATAATTTATTTTAGTTTTATTCAGATCTGAGATTATTGAATCATGTATGAGATGCATAGATCTGTATTCCTTATGCATAGTATTTAGATTAGATTGAACTTCATGGCCATTTAGTTATAAGAGAGATATTTAATTGGATTTTAATCTTAGATCTAGAAATTAGTTTCTAATTTAAATGATTTATTTTAGTTTTATTTAGATCTAAAATTATTGAATCATGTATGAGATACATAGATATTTTAGATCATTGATCAAATCAAAAAAAAAAAAACCTAGATCTGATTTTTGATAAATAGATTTTAAAAATAGTTTTCAATCATATTTGATCTTTCTTTAGATCTTAATTTTGCATGCATATAATACATGCTTAATTAGTTTTAGATCTAATTTTCAAAGATATGATATGTGATTTTAATTTAAATATGAAATAATGCTATATTTTATCTTGTTTGAAATGTAAACCTAGTGTAGTTTAGATATGAAATTGTTTCGACATCTAAACTAAACTCATGATCATAATATACTTAATTAAGAATTAAGAAGTGAATTTAAAGATCTAAAATTCAGAATTTAAGATCTAAAATTTACTACATAAAACATGGGTTAATGGGTTGGGTAGCTCAATTAGGTCTAGCTAGTTTGAGCGGTTGATCAAACCAAATCAATAGTTGATTAGGTTAGGTCTAATCTCTCATGTCTAATCCAAATAGATGTAAGTTTGGTCAGATCGACTAACAGCCACATGTTGTTGATCAAATCAAAAGACCTAACTTGGCTCCATGGTTCGAGCCTGAATTAATTAGCTAACCTAATCAATGCTTATTGACCAATTGGTGTCTAAGGTAAGTTTGATAGTTCGACTGATGGTCTTTAATTGGGAGCTACTCACATAGATTGAGTTAATGGTATACCCTCCCACCGATCTTACTTATCTGACCAATATGGTTGATTAAGTCTTGACTTATGTTGCTAATGATTCGAGCTAACCCATGCCACTAGGTTAGTTTTATCTAATATGACTTATTAAGGACAAGACCTGAGCCTAAATCTTCTTAATTAATATTAAGTCTAGCGATTTTCCACCATTGTAGAGATGCGGGTGCCTACTTGGTATTGATCATTCTCGGTTGGTCATAGTGGTTCGGTTGCATCAGGTAGATACAACCACTCTGGCATTAGATGTTCCGGGGTAGAGATGGGGTTGGATCCAATAACTGTTAGATAAGGATCCCAATAATAGCTTTGCACCTACTGGTGTATGGTGGATTAGACTTAACTAAGAAATGTACCAATAACTGTTAGGTGAGGCCACAGGACTTAGAGACTGAACCAGCTGCATCTTACTTAGTGTAGCAATGGACAAAGAGTTGTCCACTCATTGGTTTGTGTGTTACCAATAACTATTAGGTGAGGTGCACATAGATCAATGAGATTGCAGTATTCACTAACAACTGATCATGTATAGGTTTCCATTTTCTCCACTTGAGGAGTATGGAAGATCCATAGAAATAGTAGGATCCCTTGTTTATTTTTAAAGTCCCAATAACAAACATCTACAAGTTTAAAACATCTAATTAGAAATTATTTCTCTCTATAGTTATCCATGTCAAGTTCAAACCCATTAGCCCAAATCCTTGACACCAATAGGTTGATCAAAACTAACTATAAGGACTGACTTTGGAATTTGAGAATCATTCTCAGTTTCGAGAAGCTGAACCATGTCCTCGACAAGGATGCACCTATGTTGCTAGCTCGTCCATCCCCTGATCAACGAGCTACACTTGAGAAGTGGATGGATGAAGATAATAAGAAAAAGTGCTATATTCTTGCGTCCATGTCCAATGATCTTCACTGATAGCATGAAGACATGAGGACTTTCAGGGACATGCTGACTTACCTACAAGAGTTGTATGGTGAGCAGAGTCGCACGGCTCGCTTTGAGATCTCTCAGAGATCTTTTAGAGCAAAGATGCATGATGGGCAGTCCGTCCATGATCATTGTTTGATAATGATCAAGGACATTGAGAAGCTTCAGAAGCTAGGCATGAACATGGATAAAGAATTGCAGGTAGATATGATCCTACAATCCCTTCCTCGTTCATATGGATAGTTCATCATGAACTACCATATGAATAAGATTGATAGCTCTTTGCCTAAATTGTTGAACATGTTGGTAACAACTGAGAGTACCTTGAAAAGTTTAGGAAGAACCGTTCTGATTGTGGAGCAGGCTTCCTCCAAGAGAAAGTCTTCTTAGAAGAAGAAGAAGAAGCTTACGAAGAAGCAAAAGATCAGTAACAAACCCAAGAAGTAGACTCTGAAGAAGACCAACAACAAAGAAAAATGTTTCCATTATAATGTCGAAGGTCACTGAAAAAGAGACTGTTCTGCATACCTGGCCACTTTGAAGAACAAGAAGATGGACATGCCTTCTAAAGGTACATCTGAGTTACTCATTATTGAAACTAACATAATGATTTCCTCTTCTTCTAGTTGGATTCTAGATTCTGGTTCTAGTGCTCACTTATGCACTTCCATGCAGGGTCTAGAAGAAGTTAGAGGGCTAAGGGAAGGCGAGATTACTCTCCGAGTCGATAATGGGGCAAGAGTTGCTGCTGTAGTCATCGAAATTTATCCTTTGCGATTATCATTAGGAGTTAGTTTATTTTTAAAAAATTGTTATTATGTAACCGGAGCTAGTAGAAACTTAGTTTCTATATCTGTGCTGGCATAGGATAATTATGATTTTCATTTTAATAAAGACTTTTGTGCAATTTATTTTGGAAATAAAATTATTGCACATGCCTTTTTAATTGATGGACTTTATCATTTGCATGAAGATGCGAATATTAATATTAATGAGCAAATTATGAATGCCATAGGATTTAAGAGACTTAGAGATATGATTAGCCAAAGATATCTCTGGCACCTTAGGCTAGGCCATATTGGAGAGGACAAACTTAATAAATTAAAGAAAGATGGCCTTCTTGGATCATTGACTTCTGAGTCTTATCCAATTTATGAGTAATGTCTTCAAGAAAAGATGGTTAAGCTACCCTTTGTAGGACATGAAAAAAGAGCCACTGAGATATTAGCCTTGGTACACATTGATGTGTGTGGACCATTTGATGTATAGACTAGGGATGGCTATCTCTACTTCATAACCTTTATTGATGATTTCTCATGATATGGTTTTGTGTATCTGATGCATCACAAATCTGATGCTTTTGAAAAATTCAAAGAATTTAAATATGAGTAGAGAAGCAAACCAGAAAATCCATAAAGATTCTTCGATCAGATCGAGGAGGAGAATACCTTGGTGGAGAATTTCGAACCTATCTTAAGAATAATGGCATAGTCTCATAATGGATACCTCCAAGGATGCCTCAGCTCAACAGGATATATGAAAGAAGGAATCGGACCCTATTAGATATTGTCCGATCCATGATAAGCTTCACAGATCTTTCGATCTTTTTATGGAGACATGCATTACTTTCTACTATTCATCTATTAAATTGGATTTCCTCTAAATCCATTCCTGCCACACCATATGAGTTATGGCATGGTAAGAAACCATCTCTTGGGTACCTTAAGATTTGGGAATGTCTGGCTCATGTCAAACGACAATAGATGGACAAGTTAGAGGTTAGGTCACTTAGGTCTTGTTTTATAGGACATCCTAAGAAATCTATGGGATACTATTTTTATCTTCCAGAGGATCACAATATGATTGTGAGCCGTCATGCCATCTTCTTGGAAAGAGAGTTTATCCAAGATAAAGGTAGTGAGAGGAAGATTGAGCTCAAAGAGAAAGTCTTTGAAGAGCGTCGAGTCCAAGAACCTGAACCCAGTAATAAGCCAATAAATTTAATACCACCTCCACCTCGTAGGTCAAATAGGGTCTTCCATCCTCCGAAAAGATACCTAGGTATACTTATGGGGGATCTAGAGGAAGTGTTTCTTATGGGAGATAGGAACATTAAGAATGATCCCAAAACCTATGATGAAGCGATGTTAGATGTAGACTCTGAGAAATGGTTGGAAGTAATGAAGTCAAAAATTGACTCCATGCATTCCAACCAAGTTTGGTCCTTAGTAGATCCACCTGAAGGTATTATATCTATTGGATGTAAATAGATCTATAAAAGAAAAATTAGATTGGATGGTAAGGTAAAGACCTATAAGACGAGGCTGGTGGCAAAAGGTTATAGTCAATGCGAAGGCATTAACTATAAAGAGACTTTTTCGCCAGTGGCTATGCTGAAATCCATTCATACCTTACTTGTGATTGTAGTCTATTATGATTATGAGATCGACCAGATGGATGTGAAAACTGCCTTCCTAAATAGATATCTAGAAGAAGATATCCATATGGAGTAGCCAATAGATTTCACATCTAGTGATAGTGATCACAAAGTCTACAAGCTACAAAGATCAATTTATGAACTTAAGCAAGCATCATGGAGTTGGAACACTCGCTTTAATGATGTGATCAAATCTTTTGATTTCATAAAAAATGAGGACGAGTCATATGTGTACAAAAAGGTTAGTTGGAGCACTGTCACATTCCTCATATTGTACGTAGATGACATCATCCTGATTGGAAATGATATTTTCATACTAACATCAGTCAAAGTTTGGTTGTCAAAAGAATTCTCTATGAAAGATCTAGGAGAAGCTTCCTACATTCTTGGTATTAAGGTCTATAGGGATTGATCTAGGAAAATGATAGGACTCTCATAGCAAATGTACATAGAGGAGGTGCTGAAGCAGTTCAGCATGGAAAACTCCAAGAAAGGTCTCCTACCTCTTAAGCATGGCATTCATTTTTCGAAGAAGATGTGTCCTGACACACCTGAAGAAATCCAACGCATAAGCAAGATCCCTTATACTTTGGCTATAGAGAGTCTCATGTATGCCATGCTATATACGTGACCTAATATAGCTCTTGCCATGAGTATCACGAGCAGATATCAGTCAAATTCAGGCGAAGAGCATTGGATAGCTATAAAGAACATCCTTAAATACTTGAGAAGAACTAAGGATTTGTTCTTGATTTTTGGAGGAGTTTCAAAGCTAAAAGCGGAAGGATACATTGATTCAGACTTTATGTCCGATGTCGATGATAGAAGGTCTATATCGGGGTGTATTTTTCTATGTAATGATGGATCGGTTAGCTGAAAAAGTTCCAAACAACTGATTATTGTAGATTTGACCATGGAAGCCGAATACATCACTGTCTCTGAAGCTACTAAGAAAGCCTTCTGATTCAAAAAATTCATTGCAGAGTTGGACGTAATGTCATCATATGCCATTGCACTGCACTATGACAATAATGGCACCATAGCTCTTGCTAAGAAGCCCAGGTTTCATAAGAAGTCCAAGCACATTGAATAGTTATTCCATATTATACGTGAATATCTCAAGAAGCAGTTCATCAAGGTACAGAGAGTCGACTCTGCATAGAATGTGGTGGATCCATTGACAAAGCCTCTAAGCTAGTAGAAGACTGAAGCTCACCTTGAAAAGATGGGTCTTAGGTTTATGGCTAATTGACTTTAGGTCAAGTGGAAGTTTGTTAGATCTATGCTCTAGAAAGCCAATTGTTGGCTAACACATTTATTTTTTAGGGCATGTAGTAAAACTTTTATTATTAATAAAAGGCATTTTTATTTTCAGTCATGTTTATATATCCATGATTTGTCCTAAAAATTAACAAAGATGATTTTGCATATTCTCAAGGTATTGAGAATTTGAGACATACACTATTAGTGAAAAATTTCTAAATATTTCTAATTAGAGGATCATCATAAAGGATAGTGATTGATCTAGTTAGATTGGTGCATGATTACCTTCTTCACGGGCAGATGAGTCTCGAGTCTGTGGTGTGATGATACTAGGATGATAATACAAGTGATTGTTAGAGAACAACTAGCACTAAATGTGATCATTATGACAAACTACTTGAATGTCTACTCACTCGTTAGTGGTATTCTCGATGCTGCAGTGGTATGACTAGTCCTTTGACCTATGGTGCATTAGCTATTTGCAGTGAGGCTGCTAGAGTTTGACTGCATATCTACTTGATCCCTAGCCATTTGGTTCTTGCTGTGTATGTTGGCTATAGTAGGTTTAGGTTTACTATTGAGAGTATGATGTACTTAGATGGAATCTATCGATCTTAATAGAAAAGGTATAATCCTATGTGATTCATGAGACTGAGTTCGCTAAGTCTTTAGCCAAAGCAAGGTGAATACTGGAAAGGAGTTTCCATGAGATTCATAAGAGAACTTAAATTGAGCCAATCTTGTATATAACTGATGATGGAGTTTGATGAGTTGTCCATGACCTTCGTCAAGTCAGAATTTTTGATAGAAGGATTGAATCATATAATAACTATACCTAGAGATTCGTACTTTCATTCTACTGGATTGACACAACATATTGCTAGGTGTCACTTATGGATTATGGGATCCTCGAGCATTATCTTGATGATCGATGATTCTTGATGGGTAGTGTTGAAATTGATTCAATTCATCAAAAAAAGTTTCGATGATATTATGATAGAGATCATAATGTGTCTCACTACTAGATAGAATAGAACCTATGGGGTCATACATGAAAGAGATTTCTATTTGATCCAATGATTGATCGACGATTGTGAATTATTAAGGATATAATTATCAATACGATTGATAATTAACTCAAAAAGGATAAATTAGTTATTTGATTACTAATTAGACTCAATTAGATTGAGAAATAAGTTTTAAATCAAGTCTAATTGAATTGGATTCGGTTTGACTTGAATTGGGTTTGGTTTGATTGAGTTATGAGATGACTCAATTATCATGAAATTAATTTCTAATTTGATCTGAATTTGAGTTCAATTTAATATTAATTAGATTAGGATTTAATCTAATTAGAGATCTAATTAGATTAGGTTCAATTAGGTGTTTGGGTTTAAACTAAATTATTTTTGGTTTGAGGCTCAATCCAAAACCCTAGAGTCCATTTTGTGAAGGAATCTTCCATGCGCCACCCTTTGTCCATGCCCCTTCTCTTCTCACTCAAATTTCAGATTTATGTGAGATTTTTTATGTTTTTTCATCTCTTGGTTGACCACTTATCCTCCTATTTGGATATGGATGAGTTTTGGTTTGAATTTAAAATTTAATTTGAATGTTTGATAGAGTTTGACTCTATCATGACTCTTCTAGGCGCTCCCTTAAAAAGATCTATCTTTGGGACATCTCCAAGAGGTCTTTTTGATCTGAACAAAATTTGGCTAGCCACTAAAGTGAGAGAGGGACTTGTTGGCATCCTTTCTTCTAAGTTTGAAGGGAAAACTCCATTGGTACAAGACGTGGAACTCCGAGGAAGAAAGCTGTGCTGCTGCTATTTTTTCTTCTACCTCCATTGCTTCTTTGATTGAAGATCATCTTCTAGATCTAGAGAAGGTTCAAATCAGTCATCAAAAGATTTTCTTTGTTAGGAAGCTAGCACCCTGAGGAGATAGATAAGTCTCGAATCAGATCGGATCTCGTGTGGATACTTGTAGAGGTCGGGCATTTGCGCGGCTTTAAGAACCTGTCAAGTTTTGATCATCGACTGTGGAGTTCTTCAACCCATGATAAGGTATGAGATCTGATCTCATAAATTAATTTTGGATTTCATATGTTGTAGATCCATGTTAGGAAAGGTTTTAGATCTGATTTAATACATGATAAAAATAGTTAATCTATTTTGTTCCACTATGATTTTAAAATAATTTTGAAATACATGCATGTAATCTACCCTTCCCTTTCTAACACCCATGCCCTCTTAATCAGATGGTTTTGATTTAGTATTTGACTTGGTCAAATTAGGTAAGTGGTTAAGTCATGGATTTTATTAGATAAAGTCCATGTAATCCAAAACACCTCCCCTCTCTTTGTGAATTAATTCCCACACCCTCTCTTATTTTGTTGCCCCTTTTTTCCTATTTTTGTATGTGGAATGAGAGGGGTTCATGCCTATTTTTGTGGGAGGGGCATCACTCCTTAGAAACCTTCTAAAACTAGGTTTGACCTAGTCAAAGAAGGGTGGTTGAGGGATGCCACTTTTAGAGGAGTTTAGGTGTGAGAAATCCCTATTCATTCCATGAAAATTTTAGATGAAAAAGAGAGAAAGGCGTGGAGGTTATGGGAGCCAACAATCATGGAGGAAAACCTTTCTTTTGGACATCAAATATTGATGTCTTGATGAAGACAAAGGTAAGAGAAGATTGTCTTCTCTTAGTTTTTCTTTTAAGTATTTTCCGTTTATTTATTTCATGTAATTTTTATATGATAAAAATTTGAGAGGGAGAGAGAGGAAGAGGGCATGGAAATCTATGCTCCAAGATGTTGGGGCATGGTGATCAATTTTTGGACATGATCTGATCATGTCCTGATGAGAGAAGAAGAAGAGAAGAAGGTCTTCTCTTAGGATTTGTTTGAGAACCCTTCTTTTTCATATTTTGTGAGATTTTTCTATGAGAAAAATCAGAGAGTATAAGATCTAAAAACATGAAAAAAGTCTAGGAGAGAAGGTCTCCCTTTGTCCTAGCATAGAGATATTTTTAGGACATCAATTGTTGATATCCTGAAAGAGAAGATTTGTCTTCTCTTAGGATCTTTTCTAATGTGTTTTATTTCTGATTTATGGAAGATCCAAAGGTTGGATTTCTTTCTTATTCCTTCTCTTATTCTTTATCTTTTGGAGTATCCAAGAGATTTGAAGAATAAATTTTAGATTAACCATAGCACTTCGAGCGGATCTTCATTCGATGAATCTTTGATTTTATTGCAGCCTCATGTGGACTTCTGTAGAGGTCGAATGCGTGTGTGGCTCCAAAGACAATAATGAAAATCAACCATCGAGTTTTTGACCCATGTAAAGGTAAGAGATTTGATCTCTTCTCTCATCTAGATATGATCTAGGATTTAGATCTAGAATTATTCTAGATCTAGGGTATTGATTTGATCAATACCAAAATATTAATTTTTAGATTTAAGATACGACATATTATAGATCCTAGATATAGGATTTAGTAATTAGATTATATACATTTATAGATTAAATTATTTAATTTACAACTTTCACTGCATTATATTTCAAAAAAAATTTGAAATTCATTCACAAAACCCTGCATATTTTCCAATAGATTATCATTGGTATAGAAATTTATTCCTATGCTACCATCTTAGATTTGAATCTATGGGATCATACACATAAGAAGTCTCTCTGATTGGGCAGCTGATCAATGATTATGAGTTATTCAAAGATCTAATTATCAATATGATTGATGATCGATCAAGTACAAGTATTGCGATAGAGTAATTCGCTAAGTATTAGTCAATTATAAGAGGATTAATTAGCAATTGAATTGCTAATTGGTTCAATTTGATTGAGCATTAAGGCTAAAATTAAGTCTAATTAAATTAGAATCAATTTGGTTTAGTTTGGACTTGATTAGGTCAAGTCTAATTGGATTATGAGATAACCTAATTATAAGAAAAATCAAATTTCTATTTGATTAGGACTTGTATGCACCTAATTTCTAATTAGATTAGAAATTAAATGAGATTTAATTAACTTTTAATTAGGCTCCTACTTGGACTAGGATCATCCTTAATTAAGTTGCACCAATTAAAATTTAAATAGGAATTGGATTAGTTTTGACCAAAGAGAATAAGAGAGCCCAGTTGGACTGGGACTCTCTTCCCTCCCTTGTGCTAAATACCCTATGCCCTTAGCCGCCTTTCTTTGTTTTCTATGTGAGTTTTGTCATGCTAAAATATAGCCCCACCCATCCTCTCTCTCTTAGTCTTTGGGTGAAAGTTATCTTGTTCAAAAAGGAAAAGACTTCTTTGACTAGAACTCTACCAGATAGAGTTTTAATCATCCCAAAGTCTATCCATTTGAGGTGCCAAAATAACATTAGATATGATCTAATTTTTGGCATTAAAAAGAGATGCTTTTTACCATGAATAATCAAGGGTGCTCATGCCTTTTTTTTAGGGGAGGAATCCAAGAGTTGGATGCCCCATAAACTTGCCTTGTTTTGGTTCCTACCTTTTAGGTATTTGACCAAAAATGAAACACCACTTGGCTGCCCCTTATAATCTGAAGGAAAAATATCCAATTCCAAATTGGATTCCTAGAGATTGGATGAATAGGTTCATGTTTAAAAACAAAATTTTTAACAATAAAATATCTATGATATACAATGGATATTAGGGTTACTTGAATTAGATGCCTCGTTAGGCTTGAAAATATCGGCCCTCTACTTCGCATACATGCCAGGCATTGTAGGGAAGAGGGATGAAGATTTGGACATCATACCTTTCTGGAAGGATCAAAGGGAGAAATAGGATCTAAAAGAACTCTTCTACAGATCTTCCTTGAGATGTCCTCATGCCAAGAAATAAGTATCAAAAGCTTTCCATGCCTGAAAGGAAAAAGGACCTCTCCTTCTTGCTGCCCACCCTCTCTAGCTCTCTCTAGTTTTGAAAACAAAAGCTTTCATGATCTTGGGTGGCCAAGTCTCCTCCCCTTTTTATGGTAGATGCCCTAGGTATAGATCAAATCTAGTTTGGTTAGGACTCTAGTCCTAACCATATCCAAAGAGAAAATACTTCATGGGCCTTCACTTCCTCATGCACACACATAAGAGGGGAGCACAAAATCCAATGCCCCCGCTTTCTCTTGGTCGGCCACAAGAAGAGAGACTTCTAATTAATTGGGTCTCTAAGGATTTAATCCATTTTAGATTCGATTCGAATTCAATTCGAACCAATTTTGAATAAACTGTTGACCCTAATCTAATTAGGGTTCAGGGCCAAGTCTTAGTTAGATTTCCAACCTGATTAAGCCCAATTAAATCAAGTTTAATTAAATTAGATTTAATTTAAAATAATTAATATTTGAATTTATTTTCTCATGATTCATTTGGATCAAAGATTCTATTATAATCATTTCTAAAATTAAACTTGCATCTTATGTCCGGTGCTAACTAGACATAGTCAACTGTTTAATTCTATATAACATTTAACTTAATTCTCAATTAAGCTAATCTATTTATTTAATTAAGTCAAATACTTTCAAATTGAATAATTAGATTATAAGTTAATTCTTTCCTACATTGTATGACTAAGTATGTGACTCCATAGGTTCGAACACTAAGCCGGTAGCATAGAAATTATTTTCTATACTAATTGAAATTACCATCTAGTTATGGTTCCTGACATCTGGATAGGTCAAATATTTGCAAAGCAATATTCAAGAATCTCAGTGTATAGTTATTGCATGATATATCTTTTTGACCTTGAATGCTCAGGATGACTTAGGGTTTGCTGTCAATCCTAAATGAGTCATCCACATTATATTTCAACTTTTCAAATTCATTGCATGGATTATCCTGGCTAAGACTTTATTAAATTAAAATATAGTAATGCATTATCTTCAATAACTTGAAGGGATCAATCTCATTTTGACTCACACACTGACTTAACAAGTACTTGACTGTACTCAAAAACCTTCTATCATTGAATTAAAAATTTAGGTAGTCTGGCACCAAAATACAATAAGTTACTTGTAACTCACCATGGTGATCTCAGGTCTGAGGAATACTTATGCCCATATCCTTTGCGAGTTGCTCTTGACAATAGAGTATTTAATAGGTGAGTCATTGTTCGGTGATGATGTATTCCTATATCTTACCTATATGCCATACCAGTATTTCCACACTCCTCGATTAGAAGGACAGCCAACCCATATGGAGCACCATAACCAATACTCGATAAACATCATCATCCTTCTTAATGATGCATTATTTGATCGTGAACATGATTTAAGAACTATATGATAAATCTTTTATCGTATTATAAGTAGTTCTAAAGACTTTCATCATAATACAGAAGTTCAATATAGAAGACGCACAACTTATGATGAAAAATATCAAATAACTTTTATTAATGAAAGATTCATATACTATTATAATAAAGAATCCAATCATTTACAATCTAAATGATTGGCTTTAGGACACTATTTTCTAATAACTCCTACTTGGACTTAAACTAATTGGAACAATATCGTATACCCATCTTTGACTTGTAGTCTTCGAACTCCTTGATTCTGAGGGCTTTAGTAAATGGATCGATCAAGTTATTCTTTTCGTCGATCTTTTAAAACTTGATGTCACCTTGATCCATGATCTCTCAGATGAGATGGTAACAATACAGAATATGCTTTGTCTACTAATGTGCCTTTGATTCTTTTGCCTGAGCTATGGCTTTAGTGCTATCACAGTAAAGCAGAACTGGACCATCAAGAAAAGGTGCCACTCCAAGCTTGCTGATAAATTTGCTCAGCCATGCAGCTTCTTTTGTAGCATCAGATGCCATAATATATTCCATCTCGTAAATTGAAACACCATAATATACTACTTGGAATACTTTTAGCAGACTACTTTATCATTTAGGATAAAGATATAACCTGACACATTCTTGCTATCATCATGATTTGACTAAAAATTATAATCAATATATCCCATGAGTTTCAAGTCAGATTTTTCATGAATGAGCTATTGGTTCTTAATATTTTTCAAATACTTAAGAATGGTCTTTACAACCTTCTAATGGTTCTTACCTAGATTGGACTGGTATCTGCTCACTACCCCTAGTGAGTATACCATATTTGATCTCATACATGTCATGGCATACATTATAAAATCTATAAGAATCTGGTATCGCTCTGATACCAAGTTGCGAAAGCCCTTGATCTTTAGCATGCACTTGAGGAGATCCATGACATTCTTTGATGGTAGCAAACCATTGATCTACCTCCAAGATCTGTGATGGTGCACCTCCTTCCTAGGGCTTAAGGGAGACGCTCCGCTCTCTAGGGCTTCTTCAATAACCCTAGGATGGCAATACTAGAGAGAAGAGAGATTGAGAGAGAAAAGATTTGTATTCCACTCATGTTATGAAATCCTAATACAATCTATATACTAATACATAGCTATTAGGCCCGACCAAAAACTCTCATGGCTAACCCAATACATGAAAGTACTCACCGAGCCCATGTACATTCATGTCTTCCATGCTCTCATCCTCTGGATCCAAATCTGACCTATACATGAGTTAACCCCCTTAAGACTTTATAAACTAGGCTTTAAGACCTCTTGAATTAAATCTAATCCAAAACCAAATAGAAAACCCATCCTATTCTGTATGCCACCATCGAGCCAGTTCTGTCAAAAGCTGACCTAGCTCGACTGTGTCGACCTCAAACCCTATCTTTTGTCTATTTGAGAGAGCTGGCTCGAACTCAGCCCGAGCTAGCTTGACTGCGTATCCGAGCTTGCCCATCTGTATGTCAGCCTCTTGTCCTAGTTGATTCTTCTTCCGACTTTGATTCTTTGCTCCACCTTGTATTTTAGGTCTTAGGAGCACCTACCAAGCCCCCTCAAGGTCCTCACACCTGAATCTCGAGCTTGTGGAGGACTATAGACCGCCTCCATCCTAGGATAACTTCTATCCTAGCCCTAGGACTCACATCCATCTTAATCTCCTAGAGCCAACATCCTGACTCCTTCTATGGCCTTTTAAGGCTTGAGAGCACCATAAATCCTAATAATCTCCACTTTGGTACTCCAAGCCTTTGCAAATCCTGGCAATGCCCTCCTGCATGATCCCACTATCGCCACACACCCTAACAACCTCTTGTGTAAACATTGCCTCCATCAATCCTCTTCAGCTGTTGTTTATCTTTTGAGGCCTTTGAGATGACTGCCTTCATCATTAAAGACCGATGGTTGCTCCTTGGCACTATCCTAAAATTGTAAGATCTCTTCTGCTTAGCAGCTGCATCACTTTTTTTGAACTTTTTTAGAAAATCTATAGCATTCCTGTACCAGCACATATTGTACCACCTGACATGATCTCCTCAAAGCTATGCCTATCCACTTGTACAAGCTGCTCCATCTAGAACTATGCATCACCAGTGCTGGTGCTAGGATATTGATGCTCTTGCATCCCTCCACTCTAAACTCATGCTAAATTTTCTCTCCATTTATGAAGCCACCACCTAGAACTCCACCTATATCCAAAGTCCATTTGATGCTGTAGAAGATTCTGACCCTACAATCAAGTCATCTGAGGCTAACCACTCAATGCTGTACTACCGAGCCTACCACCGCACCTCGTACACCATCGCTACTTCTTCGAATTCTCTATACTTTATGGACCCCTTCAAAGCCATCTCGGATACCTCTACAACTTGTGAGCACCTCTAAAATCCAAGAGCTCATCCAACTCTTCAAATCAGTGATTGAATCCTAGAAAATTTTACCCTAGCCCTTCTTCTCTTTTGCCTTTGCACCAACCATTGCTTCAGTTTTACCTAGAGGAACAACAACTCAAATCTTGTCCTGGGCTTAGACCCACCTATGTCATCCTAAGGCTTCTGAGATCCCCTGGCTCTCCCTGAGATCTACTCTCGATCTTCCTCAGATGCTTGCTGACACTCTCTACTGAGATACCTTCCTCGGCTATTGCACCGCTGTGCCTCTCTTAGCACCGTGTTTCCAGAAAAGCGCTACTATAGCATTCTAGCGCTTCCTGCCTCATCTCAACACTACCTCCTCATAGGTATTCGGATCTCCTCTTGCTACACACAATCCATCCTCCACCTGAATCATGACTTTCTCTGGTGCTCCTATAGAAGAAATCTGATATAAGATCAACTATCTAGTCTTGACCTACTGGACCTCCACCACCGTAGCTCCCATCTCGGATACTCGATAATCCTATGGGCACCTTTGAAACCATCGAGGATCCTTACCTCCTCTGAACCTACTATGATGCTCCATAGATTAGCCATCTCCATCATCCCTAGGGCTTCGCAAATTTATGCTCTGGTCGAACCGCTGAATGCATCCCTGACTACTTCCCCGCCTTCTTGCAATCGAAGAATGTATAGTCACTTTTCAGCCTTCCTTCAATCATTATCCCTTCAGAAACCTCTCTTCAACTACCAAACAGCCCCACACGGCCCATCTTCCTAGAGAACCCTGTCACCTATCATACATCCTGGCCTTTTCAAGCAAGATCAATTAGAAAATCATGCATACAAACCTTCCACTCCAGGAATAAATCCTTTTCATTAATTCTCTCAGCCTCCACCTTTAACCTGCTACTCTCGATTGGCCAAACCATAGCAATAACAAAGATAGATCTAAAAAATATCATGGAATACTTATGTAGATTTCTGATTTCTTCCTGTATGACTTTTTCTTCACTTCCACGCATAATCAGGCTCTAATACCAATTATAAGAATCCAGTAGCACTCTAATACCAAGTTGCGGAAGCTCTTGATCTTTAGCATGGACTTGAGGAGATCCACAATATTCTCTGATGGCAGTAAACCACTGATCCACCTTTTGGATCTGTGATGGGATGCCTTCCTCCTAGGGCTTGAGGAAGGCACCCCACTCTCTAGGATTTCTTTAAGAACCCTATGACCTTAGATTGATTTTGATGATAATAAAAGTATTTGAGTATAGATTATTAATTTACTAATATTATTTGTGAGGATGTATAGTTGTAAAATTCAAGAGCTCATAAACTTCAAGTATTTTCATTTATCTAAATAAAGACTCATCACTCAAGATTTTAGAGAAGATACTTTAGAGTGGATACATCTTTCAAGTGATTTTAATGAAGGATAAATCAAGGCAAAAAGGTAAGTCTAACCTACAAAGTAAATTAGAGAAGAAAGGATCATAAATAGTATTTTGCATGCATGGCATGCAAACTGGGCCTATTTAGTCTGAGACTGAGCCAACCTAGTCTCAATGAAAGCAAAAGATAAAAAGGATAGAAAGCAAAATTTTTTATAACCTAGGAGACTCAGTCGATCTAGTTTTTAACTGAGCCAATCTAGTGTCAACTAGACAGACCCAGCTAGAAAAGTAGCCATCCCAGTCTCAGAAAATAGAAGATGATAAAAATAGATATTTTGGAATCTCTAAGACTGAGCTGACCTAACTGAGAATTGAGCCAACCTAGTTTGGACTGAGCTAACTTAATCAAAAACTGAGTCAGTCTAGTGACTATAATGGTTAGTTTCTAGTTTCATAGCTTTTTCATTCCATATATCTTCCAACGGCTATTTTTGGTTTTTCAATGGTTAGATCACTTTTAGAAGTCCTTCTAGCTAACTTGTAATGGTGAAAAATCTCAAAAATACTTAAAAAAATATTTGGGACAAGAAAGATGATTTTTGAACTTGTAAGAGAGAGCTTCCAAGCATATTTTCAAAGATTCAAGTGTGTGAGCAATATAGTGAAAAGAAAGGAGTGATTTTTAGTCATACTTTTGTCCTTCTAATATCCTCAAATCTAAGAAAAGTTAGGCCATTCTTATTGAAAATCAGTTTCTACTTCCTCAAGCATTCAAAGCTAAGAAATCAAGTCTACAAGCAAAGCTACCCAGAATTTCTTCTCTAAAGCTTCATTGAGTTTGTTTTAATTTTTATACTCTTCTTTTTATTTCAAGTTTCTTGGGGTATGAAATTTGGGTTAGTCCAAGCCTAGAGTTGAACATTGTACGGTTTGATTGGTGAGCCAAAGTTAAAATCAATCGAGGTTGATTGTTAGCTTTAAAAAATAATCATTGTATGATTGTGGTTGGTGAGCCAAGGTCAAAATCAATTAGATTGGATTGTAAATCCAAGTAAACTAATTGGATTATAATCAAGCTTAGTGATTATAGTTGAATTCCTAAGTGATTTACTTAAGAAGTGGATGTAGGTGTTGAGTTTGGTGCTAAACCACTATAAAATTATTGTATTTATGATTGTATGTCATTGTTCTATTACTTTCATTCACTGCACATTACATTACTTATTTTATTTAAGCATATAACTAGTTTAATTTGCTTATATCTCAAGCTTAAATTTTAAATACTGAATTCAATCCTCCTCTTGGGAAGCCATACTTGGACAACAAGTGGTATCAAAGTACGTGCTCTAATATTAGTTATTGATCAAACTATTAAAGAGTTAAAGATTAAATGGCAACCCCAATTGGAACTTTATTGGTTGAGGAGCAATCAACCAATAGACCCCTACTATTCAATGGGACTAATTATATCTATTGGAAAGCATAAATGAGGATATTCATCCAAGCACAAGATTATGATATGTGGAATATCATAATATTAGGCCCTCACACACCTACAATCATGATTGATGGAGTGTCCATCCCAAAATCTAAAAATGATTGGGATGAACATGATAAGAAGAAAGCTCAACTTAATGTTAAAGCAATGAATATTTTATATTATGCTTTGGATGCTAATGAGTTTAATAGAATATCAATATGTTCATCCACGAAAGAAATTTAAAATAGACTTGAAGTCACCCATGAGGATACTAATCAAGTCAAGAAATCAAAGATAAATATGTTGGTACATAAGTATGAGTTATTTAAAATAGAACCATATAAAACCATCATTGAAATGTTCACTAGATTTATTGATATTCTAAATAGTTTGAAAAGTCTTGGAAGAGATTATACTAATAGCGATGTTGTGTGCAAAATTCTTAGATCTTTGCCAAAGAATTAGGAGCCAAAGATGACTACCATTAAGTGGTGAAAGACTTAGACACTCTTGCATTGGAGGAGTTAATTGAGTCACTCATGACCTATGAGCTGAACATGAACTAAGATAAATAAGAGAAAGTGAAGAAAAAGAAGAGCATAGCACTCAATGCTGCTGCCATATATGAAGAGAAAAGTGACTCTGAAGAAGACTCGGAGGATGATGAAGAAATGAGACTAATTACTAAAAGGTTCAAGAAATTCATGAAAAGAAGGAAGAAATTTAAACCAAGAAGAAGAAATTTCAGTAAGAATGAAGATAGCAAAGAAAGAGAAAAAAAAGAGAGAAGGATCAAATTATTTGTTATGAGTGTAAAAAGTCTGGACATTTTCGAATAGACTATCCATTGTTGAAGAACAGCTCAAAAAAATCAAGGAAGAAAGTGTTAAAAGCAATATGGAGCAATGATGAAGACTCATCTTCAAGTGAAGAAAAATGTCTAAAAGAAGAAAAAGCAAATCTTGATCTTATGGCATTGGAGGATGAGGTAAACCAAGATGACTCAATTTCTAAATTTACATTTGAGGAATTATATGAAGCCTTTAATGATTTACTTTGTGATTTCAAAAAGCTATATCATAAGAATAAAGAACTAAAGAAAGAGAGTCAATCTTTAAGTAAAGATAAAGCTCAAATAGAAGAAAATATGAAGAAATTATAAACTAATCTAGATAAATCAAATAAAAATATTGTATCCTTATAAGATGAAGTAACAAATTAAGGTCTATAGTAGATAGATATATGCTAAACTTGTTGAAAGAAAATCCTGATTTTTCGGACCAAGTTCGTTCAAATCTGATCGGATCAAGAGATATATTTTAAAATTTTTTTTCTTTGATCCTAATTAGATCTAGGATGTTTCAGATCTAATCCTTATTATAAAAATAAAATTTAAATAAATTAAATCAAATTTAATTTATCTTGATGTAGGGTAATCCTATTACCCGTTGATGATCCTGTAAGCAGTGGAAGGTTCTGGATCTAGCCATGCAAGTGCCTGGCCTCTATCGATATCCACTTGGATTGGATCTGGAGATCCTCTTCTTTTCTATCACGTCTCCAAAAATTAGATCTGGATCTGATCTGGAGGATCTTCAAAACACCTTTCGAAGATCAGCAGTTGTCCTTTGCAGTAGCACAGCCTTCTAGCTTTTTATCACCTTTCTCTCATCTAGATTGCACCAACTTGGATCCCAAACACCTTTGGGCATGGAGAGGAGAGGGAGAAGATGGACTTGGCATGGAGGAGGAGGAGGGAGATAGCCTTTGGGCGTGGAGAATTTTTAATAAATTTTAGATACACTTTGAGTTGGGCGCAGGGTCTTATTTATAGACTATGCGTGATCCAACTCCTCTTCTTTCCAACCAATCACAACCCTTTGTAAAATTAGATCTAAATTTGATTGGTGGAAATAGAGTCCCTTGGATTCCTCCTTAGATGGTGCCTAAGACCAGTCAAACTTGGTTCTTAGGAGAAGTCTAATCGAAATCCAAAAAGGAGATGGAGTCCCTGTCCAATAGGGACTCCTGGGCGCCTCCAGCTTGGGCACACACCAAGGGTGGCATGCGCCCTCCTCCTTGCCAGGTTCTGGCAGGGGGACAAGCCCCCACCAGCTCTCCAATAGGTGCATGACACGTGGATAGAAGTCAAAGTATCAATGGTCAACATTTGACCAGTCAAAGGTCAACTTTTGACCAAAGTCAAAGAACGAGAAATGGCAGGTGACCAAAAATGGCAGGTATTATCTTACAAAATAAGACAACCTTTTCTGACCTGGACAGGCTCCAGTCAGACCAAGTGAAGGCCTCTGAATGAGCACAAACTCCTTTGGCTCAGTCAGGACAACTATTTATGATAGTAAAAGAAGAACGTTAGGTTCAATCGAGTGCTAGCATGATTTTCTTGAACCTAATTGAATCTCATTCAGATCAATTGAACTAGATCAGTTCAATTGATGATCACCAGATTCAAACCCTTGTTTGTGTGACCCAGTTAGGTTCAGTTCTGTATGGTAATGGGATATGTCATGATCTCTATCATCGACATCATCGAAACTTCTTTCGATGGATCAGAACTCTTTCTGATTCGAACAGCTAGAATGATCGATCATCTAAATCATTCTAATTGCTCCCAAAATCTACCAGTGACACCTAGCAGTATATGGTGGCAACCCATCAGAGCTGAATGCGAACCTCTTGGTGCAGCTACCTGTGTGATTAAGTTCTTCTATCTTGAGCCCCGAACAGATTAGGGTTAAGGTGAACTCGTCAAACCCTAGTCTCTATCATATGATGTAATCATTCGATTCGAGTCCAATGTGAAAATCTAAATAGAAACTCTTTCTATTATTTCACTCTACCATGGCCATGGATTTCTGGACTTGATTCTCATGATCATCATAGGGCTACTCCTCTACCACCGAGGTAGATAGATTCCATCTTGATGCAATCCAGTTCCTACAATGAACATGTCATAGCCAACATACACCTCAGGGTTCCATATGGCTAGGAGACCGAGTAATGGTGTAGTCAAACTATAACACCCTCAAGGTGAACTGTCGATGCATCTCAGGTCAAAGAACCAGACACACTACTGCAGCATCGAGTCAGTCATTGACGAGAAGGTAGACTCCCTAATGACTACTCGAGGTGGTCATGCTCAGTGCCCTCGTTCTCTAACGAGTACCTATACTCTCGCTCCGGTGTCTCCACACCGTAGACTCAAGACTCATCTACTAAAGAGAAGCGATTGTACACCAACC
Source organism: Cocos nucifera (assembly GCA_006176705.1). Taxonomy (NCBI): domain Eukaryota; kingdom Viridiplantae; phylum Streptophyta; class Magnoliopsida; order Arecales; family Arecaceae; genus Cocos; species Cocos nucifera. Next base: position 152,662 of record QRFJ01002681.1, read on the forward strand.
TTCCGGATCAATCACCATCCTCGTGATGATCCTATGGTCGGGAGCATTTTATGAGTTAACAATGATTATTCATGTCTTAAATTTTCAACTCTTAAAAATATGAATTATCATTACCATTAACTCACAGGATGTATCACAGACACTAAATACACATATGTGATAGAAAATAACCCATTTTATTGATATTAGTCAAAATTATAATTTTGCCCCTAGAAGTGTATTACAAGTGTCAGCCAATTCTGGCTTCTAGGGCACATATATCTAACAATCATTCACCACTTCTTATCCTAAAACGCCCAAATTGGCTACGAAAGTCTGACAGTCCCCTATCTTCTCAAAGTGGCTTCGAATCTTTCTGCTGGCTTCCAGTGGCTTGTTCAAGCAGGCCTACCACACCTTGTCTATGAGAAGCGACTCTCTTGACCTCGATGTAACCCTTCTTGAGGTAATTTGACGATGAGAATGGTAGATCTCGCCTCAATGTTGCTTCAGGATTCTGATGAGACTTGTCTCGCTTAGCAAGGGCCTATGGTGCCATTGCGTTGCTCAGCAGTATAGAGGAATGCATCTGATGGCATTACTCCCTCTTATTTCTGTTAAGATAAGCTTCTATGTACCTAGAGAATGCTTTCTTTCGCAGCCTCGATTACAGCGATAGTTTCTCTGCACACTTCCATGGTGGAATCTGAACTAATCATAAAAATCTTTGCTTTGAAAACTCTTCTCCCAGCTGACAGCACCACCAATTGCACACAAATAGACTCTCAGATGTCACTTTCGATCATTACATCGGACATGAAATCAAGTCTGTGGTATCCCTCTGGACTTGGAGTTCCTCTTCCCCTTACCCAAAAGACCTAACATCAATATTCTTAGTTCTTCTTCTCAATTACTTAAGATACATTTCATAAAGTCTAGTGTTCTCTTCAACCTGGTATGTTGAACTTGATACTGCTTGGGTACACATTCTGACACAGCAATCGGGCATTAAATATCAGGTCGTGTATCATGGATGCATTACATTGGAAGGTCTCCCCTATGTACGAAATAGCACATATAAGAGTATTGCTCATGCAATTCTAAGTCAAGTGTTGTTGACACATGTCCTGAAATGAGGATTTACAGGCTAATGAATGGTAGGTGTTGTCTCAAAATATCATATTAATAATTAGAGACCATCCTTTCTGACCTGGACAGCTCCCATAGCCAAACCAAGTAGGTAACCTGAGTGAGGTCTATACATTTGGCTCAGTCGAGCAAAAAACTTAATAAGAAAATTAATAAGGAGAACAGTTAAGGAGCTCAAATCGTAGTTGCTAGCAGTGAATTCTCCATTAAACCTAATTGAATCTAATTCATACAAATTGAACTAAATTAATTCTATATTGATGAAATATCCAAATTAAAATCCTTATTTGATGTAGACCGTAGTTAGATTCAGATTTTGGTATCGTAATGAGATATGTCAGCGATCCTCTATATCTACACAATCATCGAAATACCTTGCCGATGGATTCAAACTTTTCTGATTCAGACACTAGTTATTGATCATTTACTAAATCATTCTACTTGTGCTCAAAACTACCATACAGCTTAACACACTAGCGTTAAACTGGGGCAATCCATCAGAATTGAAAATAAACCTCTTTGGTGCAGTTTTTGTGTGATTAGAGTTCTTCTAATTCTTGAGCTATCCGACGGATTGGGTTAAGGGTATCCTCCATGTCAAATCACCTATATTCCGTCAATACATATTATCATTTTCAATTCCAAGTCACAATGTGAAAACCCTTAGTAGAAACTCTTTCTATTATACTCACTCTTGCCATGGCCATACAAGGACTTGATGGACTAATGATCTCAATAGATCACGATAGGCAACTCCTCATCTCATAAAACCGATAGGTAGTAGATTTTCCTATCCAGGTGCAATCTCAATTCCAACAAATGAATATAGCTGATAAGCCACATACACCCTCACATTCTGAATGGCTAGAAGATCGAGTCATGGGAGCCAAACTATAACACATTCATAAGTAACTGATCGATGCACCTGAATCCAAAGATCAGTACAAATACAGACATTAAATATAGCTTCACATCATCGATAAAAGGTAGACTTTCCTAATGACTGCATCAAGGGGTCACGCTCATGCTCTCATATCTCGTATGAAACAAACAATAACTTGTGTACTCCATCCTTTGGTATTTTACACCATAAGGACTCAAGACTCATCTACTCACTATAAGAGTGATTGTAACACCACACTCCAAGATGCAATTACCATCCCTCATTGATGATCCTA
>QRFJ01002681.1:154992-205037 GCA_006176705.1 Cocos nucifera
TGTAGAACTATTCTACAACTAGTCTAGACATGCATCAATCATATCTCATATGATATTTAAAATTAAATAATTTTTATTTGCTGTTTTTCAGATGTTATTATAACACTTATAATATCAAAAAATAGTAAATAAGAAGATCTAAAATATGATTTAATCAGATTAAATCAAAACATGCAAGAACTATTCTATAGAACTATTCTATTCTAGAACTAGTCATGCATATCTTCATAATCTTAGATCCAAATCATTTAATTTTAATTTTTTTTGATTTCAGATCTGATCACATCTCATGTGACATCTAAAATCATTTATTTTTTGAATTAAAATAAATTTAAAATTAGATCTAAACAATTTTAGAACCATGGCTCTGATACCAGTTGAAGGAAAATCCTGATTTCCCGGTCCAGGTTCGTTCAGATCTGATCAGATCAAGAGATATATTTCAAAAATTTTTCTTTTTGATCTTAATCAGATCTGAGATATTTTAGATCTGATTCTTATTATTTTAATAAATAAAATAAAATAAGATAAATTAAATCAAATTTAATTTACCTTGATTTGGGTAATCCTATTACCCTGTTGATGATCCTGTAAGCAGCGGAAGGTTCTGGATCTAGCCACGCAAGCGCCTGGCCTCTACCGGTATCCACTCAAGGTTGGATCTGGAGATCCTCTTCTTCTCTATCACATCTCCAAAAATCAGATCTGGATCTGATCTGGAGGATCTTCAAAACTCCTTTTGAAGATCAGCAGTCGTCCTTTGCAGCAGCACAGCCTTCTAGCTTTTGATCGCCTTTCTCTTGATCTGGAATCGCACCAACTAAATCCAAAACACCTTTTGGACGTGGAGAGGAAAGAGGGAGAAGATGACTTGGCATGGAGAAGGAGGAGGGAGGCAGCCTTGGGGCGTGGGAATTTTCAATAAATTTCAGATACACTTTGAGTTGGGCGCAGGGTCTTATTTATAGACTATGCGTGATCCAACTCCTCTTCTTCCCAACCAATCACAACCCTTTGTGAAATCAGATCTAAATCTGATTGGTGGAAATAGAGTCCCCTGGATTCCTCCTTAGATGGGTGCCTAAGATCCAGTCAAACTTGGATTCTTAGGAGAACTCTAATTGGAATCCAAAAAGGGAGATGGAGTCCCTTGTCCAACAGGGACTCCTAGGGCGCCTCCTACTTGGGCACACGCCAAGGGTGGCGTGCGCCCTCCTCCTTGCCAGGTTCTGGCAGGGGGACAAGCCCCCACCAGCTCTCCAATAGGTGCATGACATGTGGACAGAAAGTCAAAGTGTCAATGGTCAACATTTGACCAGTCAAAGGTAGACTTTTGACCAAAGTCAAAGGAACGAAGAAATGGCAGGTGACCAAAAATGGTAGGTAATGTCTTACAAAATAAGACAACCCTTTTCTGACTTGGACAACCTCCAGTCAGACCATAGTGAAGGCCTCTGATTGAGCACAAACTCCTTTGGCTCAGTCAGGACAACTTATTTATGATAGTAAAAGAAGAACGTTAGGTTCAATCGAGTGCTAGCACGATTTTCCTTGAACCTAATTGAATCTCATTCAGATCAATTGAACTGGATCAGTTCAATTGATGATCACCAGATTCAAACCCTTGTTTGTGTGACCCAGTTAGGTTCAGTTCTGTATGGTAATGGGATATGTCATGATCTCTATCATCGACATCATCGAAACTCCTTTCGATGGATCAGAACTCTTCTGATTCGAACAGCTAGAATGATCGATCATCTAAATCATTCTAATTGCTCCCAAAATCCACCAGTGACACCTAGCAGTATATGGTGGCAACCCATCAGAGCTGAATGCGAACCTCTTGGTGCAGCTACCTGTGTGATTAAGTTCTTCTATCTTGAGCCCCGATCAGATTAGGGTTAAGGTGAACTCGTCAAACCCTAGTCTCTGTCATATGATGTAATCATTCGATTCGAGTCCAATGTGAAAATCTAAATAGAAACTCTTTCTATTATTTCACTCTACCATGGCCATGGGCTTTCTGGACTTGATTCTCATGATCATCATAGGGCTGCTCCTCTACCACCGAGGTAGATAGATTCCATCTTGATGCAATCCAGTTCCTACAATGAACATGCTATAGCCAACATACACCTCAGGGTTCCATATGGCTAGGAGACCGAGTTAATGGTGTAGTCAAACTATAACACCCTCAAGGTGAACTGCCGATGCATCTCAGGTCAAAGAACCAGACACACTACTGCAGCATCGAGTCAGTCATTGACGAGAAGGTAGACTTCCTAATGACTACTCGAGGTGGTCACGCTCAGTGCCCTCGTTCTCTAACGAGTACCTGTACTCTCGCTCCGGTGTCTCCACACCGTAGACTCAAGACTCATCTACTAAAGAGAAGCGACTGTACATCAACCTTTTGGATCAATCACCATCCTTATGATGATCCTATGGTCGGGAGCATTTTATGAGTTAATAATGATTATTCATGTCTTAAATTTTCAACTCTTGAAAATATGAATTATCATTATCATTAACTCAAAGGATGTATCATAGACAATAAATACACATATATGATAGAAAATAACCCTTTTTATTGATTATAGTCAAAATTATAATTTTGCCCCTAGAAGTGTATTACAAGTGTCAGCCAATTCTGACTTCTAGGGCACATATATCTAACAAAACTCTAAAAATTTGCAAAAGATTATTGAAAATCAAAAGATGGCCATTGATAAAACCAGCATAAGGTATAATTCATCAAGAAAGCAAAAATTCTATAAAAATTTATATGTAAAATCTCAAAATTATGGTAGAAGCATTACATGTTATAAATATAATAAAATTAGACATAAGTTTATTGAATGCAAAACCTTTAACTCAAGCAAATAAAAAGTGAAACAAGTTTGGATTCCAAAAGGAATCATTTGTGCTAACCCTAAGGGATCTAAGTTAACTTGGGTCCCTAAGTTTACTTGATTACTTGTGTAGGTGTGCTTGACATCTATAAGAGCTAAAAAAAGATGGTACCTTGATGGTGGATGCTCGAGGCACATAATGGGAGATAAATCATAATTTATCTCTCTTGAAGCTAAAGATGGAGGTGTTGTGACATTTGGAGATAATGGTAAAGAGAAAATCATTTATCTCAGTAATATTTTGATAACATCCTTCACTAGTATAGAAAATATTTTATATGTTGAAAGATTAATGCATAACTTGCTTAGTGTAAGCCAACTTTGTGATAAAGACTTTAATGTTTCATTAAAATCATCTCATTATATTGTAACTAGTTCTTTAGATAATAGCATTAAATTCATAGGAAAAAACATGGGAATATTTATATTACTAATCTTGATGAACTTAAAAATGGAAATATTAAGTGTCTTATTGCTATGAATACTAAACTAAATGAATCAAGTTGGATTTGACGTAATAGATTAGGGCCTGTAAGTATGGACTCACTAGCAAGATTAATTAAACTTGATTTAGTAAAGAAATTATCTAAAATAATTTTTGAAAAGGACAAAATTTGCAAAGCATGCCAACTTGGTAAACAAACAAAATCTTCTTTCAAATCCAAAAATATTATTTTAACTACTAGGCCTCTAGAACTACTTCATATGGATTTATTTGGACCTATTTCAACTACTAGTCTTGAAGAAAAAAGATATGGCTTTATTATAATAGATGATTTTTCAAGATATACATAAATTTTATTTTTATCTCATAAGGATAATGCTTTTGATATGATTGTTGATCTATTTAATAAAATTATAAAGAAAAAAAAATGTAATATTTTATATATAAGAAGTGATCATAGCATGAAATTTGAAAATTAAAAATTTAAAAGTTTTTTCTTTAAGTATAGAATCAATCATAACTTTTCAGCATCTAGAATACTCCAACAAAATGAGGTGGTAGAAAGAAAGAATAGAACATTGATTGAAATGGCACGAACCATATTTTGTGAAAGTAATCTTTCAAAATATTTTTGGATGGAAGCTATTAACACCACATGTTATATGTTAAATAGAGCTTTAATTAGACCAATCTTAAAGAAAACTCTATATGAACTCTATAAAGAAAAGAAGCCAAATATTTCATACTTTAAAATCTTTGGATGTAGATGTTTCATTCTAATAAATGATAAAAATAAGCTAGAAAAGTTTGATGCAAAATCAGATGAAGAAAGTTTCCTAGGATATTCATCACACAGTAAAGCATATAGAATATTTAACAAAAGAGCATTGATTGTGAAAGAATTTATGCATGTTATTTTTTATGAAACTAACTCTCTTAAAATAAGTGAAGAAGAGCTTGATGTGGATACAAAAATTCTAGAAAATAAAATGAAAGATATATCACTTGAAGTTACTTCCTCTCAAAAAAAAGAAGACAGAGCAAGAGGTTAAAGAAATGTTACCACCATCTCAAGATGATCAAGGTACGTCCAACTTGCCAAAGAAATGGAGGTATGATCATAATCATCCTAAAAAATTAATAATAGGTGATCCATCTCATGGAGTTAAAACTAGATCATCTTATAGGGAAGCTATGAAGCATATTGCATTTGTATCTTATTTAGAACCTAAAAATGTAGTTAAAGTTGAAAAGAATCCAAATTGGATATTAGCAGTGCAAGAAGAATTAAACCAATTTGAAAGAAATAAAGTTTGGAAGCTAGTTGAATGACCTAAAAATTTTCTTGTAATAGGTACTAAATAGATCTTTAAAAATAAACTTGATGAGAAGGATAATATAATTAGAAACAAGACTAGATTAGTTGCACAAGGATACAATCAAGAAGAGGATATTGATTTTGATGAATCCTTTGCATCTGTAGCTAGACTTGAAGCTATTAGATTGCTCTTAGCATTTGCATGCTTCATGAATTTTAAACTTTTTTAAATAGATTTGAAGAGTGTATTTTTAAATGATTTAATTGAAGAAGAAGTTTATATAGAACAACCTCTAAGCTTTGAAGGTCAAGATTTACCTAATTATGTATATAAACTTAAGAAAGCACTATATGGATTAAAACAAGCACCTAGGACTTATGATAGATTGAGTAAGTACTTATTAAATAATGATTTTAAAAGAGGTAATGTAGATAAAATATTATTTATTAAAAAAAATTAAGTGATCTATTAATTATCCAATTATATATTGATGATATAGTATTCGATGCTACTAATGAGATTTTGCATAGAGAGTTTGCTAATCTCATGCAAGATGAGTTTGAGATAAGCATGATGGGAGAGCTCAACTTCTTTCTCGAACTCTAAATCAAGCAATTAAATGAGAAGATCTTCATCAACTAAATTAAATACATCAAAAAAATGTTAAAAAAATTTGGGATGGAGAATGTCAAAGAAAGTGGCACCCATATGAGCACAAATTGCAAGCTTGATCAAAACTCAAAAGAGAAAGTAGTAGATCCTAAGCTATATCGAGGTATAATTAGATTTTTACTATATTTAACTGTAAGTAGGCCGGACATAATATTTAGTGTATACATGTGTGCACATTATTAATCAAATCCTAAGGAATCATATGTATTTATAGTTAATTTTTTTTTTAAGTATCTAATAAATACTCAAGATGTTGATTTATGGTATTCTAAACAATTTTCATTAGACTTAATTAGTTATAGTGATTCAGATTTTGTTGGTTGTTGCTTAGATAGGAAGACTACAAGTGGTATATGTTAATTTCTAAGAGTGAATTTCATCTCTTGGTTTAGCAAGAAATAAAACTCAGTAGCCTTATCTACGGTGGAAGCCGAATATATTATTGCAGGAAGTTATTGTGCTCAACTAGTGTGGATCAAACAACGACTAGAAGACTATGGTATTACATGTAATAATATTTCTATTCGATGTGACAACACAAGTGCCATAAATTAACTAAAAATCCTATATTATCCTCAAAAATAAAGAATATAGAAGTAAGGCATTATTTTATTAGAGAGCATGTACAAAATAATGATATACTTCTTGAATATGTGCCTACTAAAAATTAAGTTGTAGATATCTTTACTAAATCCTTAAATGAAGAAAGATTTTGCATAATTAGAAAGCAATTAAGTTTATTTGATCCAATTTGTTAAATGAATATCTTGCGATAATTGGTTTCCATATGATGAAATGATTGATTTTGATATAGTAAATTTTTTTGTATTTGTTTAATTTTTATCTTATTTAGAAAAGAAAAATAGATGGCAAAATTTTTGACCTTGAAACTTAGAAGATTTAGCTCTATACCAAGCTAAGCCGTTCCATATTTTTTCTTCTGAAACACTTAGTCGACCTAGTACTAGGCCGACTCAATTTTTCTTCGCAAAAAATCTAGGTCAATTAAGTTGTCGGGATTTCTATTTTTAAAATGGAAAGACCGATGGCTTTTTAAGAGTTTGTCTCTTGGCCATCTCTCAAGAAAAACCTAGGAACCCTAAAACCCTCCCTAGAAATTCATTTTCGTTGCATTTAGGTGGGATTTTAGAATCATGCCGCCTAAGAAACGAACCATAACTCCTTGGATTAAGCATGCATGTCCAGCTCCACCTCCTAGAAGAGGGATTTATGGTGAAGAATGGTGGATAAAGTTCTGAGAAGATTGTTCATCTAGGTCATCTCAATCTTCTTCACCTCCTTCGGCACCGTCCACTCAACCCCCTCAGCCTCCTTCTCCAGTTTTCCCGCCATCTTCTTCTTCCACACCCATCCCTCTCTCTTCTAGGGCTGTTACAACTAGTAGAAGAGTGGACTTTGAATTCTTGGCAAGTGAGGGATTGGAGTTTGGAGAAGGCTTGAAGTATCAAGGTTGGGAATACCTATGCTTTGGGATCATCTTCCAACCTATCCAAATCTAGTATGGGAGTTCTATGGAAATGCTAGGGTTAGACCAAATTTGTTTGAGTCGGAGGTAAAGAAAATTAAGATCAATTTGACCGTAGAGAAATTAGGCAGTTTACTTAGGGAACCCACTAAAGGAGTATAGAGACTAGATGATCGTGCAAGTGGGTTGTGACTGTTGTTTGGAAGGGATGATGCCATGCACTTTGAAAAAATTCATGCTAGAGACCTATGCATGGAGAATAGACTACTTCATCATATTTCTGCTAGCATTCTAGTCTCCAAAGTAGGAAGGTTCGATTTTTTGGACACAAATGACATAGCTGTGATGTATCACATTATAATGAGGGAAAAATTCAATCTTCCAGCTCTGATATTGAGAGTGATGTAAGAAGCATCCCAAAGAGAAAAATCTGCACTGTTTTATGGGATGTTTCTAATATTGGTATTTTAAGACTTTGAAGTTAATCTTGAAGGAAAACCTAGTAGAAGCTGCAATATTATGATACCTACAATTTGAAATCAATGCATAGGATGAAGTTCAAGAAAGTAAATGGTATTTGGGTGAAGCTAGATGAAGAAGGGAAGAAAGACATGAGCCAGAGCCCATGCCACGACATCCAGAACATGCTCCATCTTCATCCACTATTTGAGTAGATGAGGATTAGATTGAGAAGATAGTACAGCATGTATCAGCCAGAGTATATGATAGACTCTCAGGTGGTCTTCCCTCATTGATGAAAAATGCTATGAGGAAGGTATTTGCCAAACAGCATACTTCGGCATCCATGGATCCAGCCTCATCCAACCCTCTAGAGCCTATTATTGATTATGTTGCATATAGGATCCATTTAGTTATACTTAGAGCATTTTGGTTATAAATGTTCATGATATGTAATGTTCAAACTTTAGTATTTTGTGAACTTGAAACTTTTTGTATCTATGAATGAATGAAATTTGATTTTGGTTTGCATTGTATCAAATTATCTTAATGAGTGAATGAATTTATCTCTTTTCATGTTTGATCAATTCTCTCCTTATATTGTGTGTTTGATTTTTTGATAATGACAAAATGGGGGAGAAAAATAAGTATAAAATGAATTGAAATTGAAATTAAGTGAAAAGAATGGGTATTATTTAAATAAGAACTAAATAAAGAATATGCAAGCAATTGTAATTAAATTGTAATTACAAATGTAGAAAAAATCATAATAATTCAATTATATTTACAAACATGAAAGAAATTATGACTTGAATTGCTAAATTGAAACCACGGTACATAGTAAGGGGGAGCAACACAAAATTTGACTTAAATTGAACATAACTATCATATTCAGGGGGAGCACATGTAAATTGATAAAATCTAAATAAATATGATGTATAAGTTAATTGGTATGATTGAATGATTATATCATTAAAATATAAAGAAAAGATTATACTCAAAAGATTTTGTGATCATCAAAAAGGGGAAGATTGTTGATCTTAGATTGATTTTGATGATAACAAAAGCATTTAAGTATAAATTATTAATTTACTAATGTTATTTGTGAGGATGTGTAGTTGTAAAGCCAGGGCATAAAAGAGCCATTGCGAGGGCCTCTTCTCAGGGGTACAAAATGACCATTGTAAGGGCCTCTCCCCTGGGACATAGATGGTCTTCACTCTCGTTAAGATGAGGTTAACCTCCTATTTAAGAACTGGAGGCCTTCACCCATGTTAGGATAAGGTCCTTCTCTTGTTCCTAATATGGTTAACCTCTTGTTTAAGAGCTTGAAGCCTTCAAAATAGCTTTTATCCTTATTTGGATAAGGTCATCCTCCTATTCCTAGCAAGATTGCCCGGGTATGAAAGGATCGTTGAGAGGGCATCTCCCCATGCATTGTTGGAAGGGCCTCTCTCCAAGAGCTTAAAAGGGCCATTATAGGGGCCTTTCCCTTGAGGCACAGATGGTCTTCACCCTCGTTAAGATGAGGTTAACCTCCTGTTTAGAACCAAAGGCCTTCACCCATGTTAGGAAGAGGTCCTCCTATTTCTAACATGGTCAACCTCCTGTTTAAGAACCAAAGGCCTTCATATTTCTCTTTATTTAAGAACGAAGCTTTGTTTGGTCATTTCCTACCACAACTCAATTTGCATAAGAGATAAGAATATTAAAGTAAAGAATTTTTATTGAGATGTGGTTATCAATAATACATTCATAGATTTTTCGCATTCCAAAGATGATAACTATCACAAATTTATAAATAAAAATATTAAAATATATAATATATAATATTTATTTAAAAAAATAATACTTTTATTAATATTTTAGAGGTAATATCCTCATCAATATAAAGAGCTTGATTTATGGGTTCAAATGAATTAAATTTGACTCAAATAAGAGCTAAAACGGTGAAGATATGAAGCCCAAAATTTTTAAATGAAAAAAAAAAAGACTGAATCGGCTCAGAAAAGAATTGGACCAGACCACAAACTAGACCGCGTGTAGACCGGGCCGGCCCAATCGATGGCTGACATCAGGCTGATGAAAAATTCATCATGGCGTATGGAGGTAGTGCACTATAATAGTTGACTGGGCTTTCACATGGTCCACAAGAGGCTTCATCAGGCATTGGTGGTTTGGCACTATCTGATGATATAGAGGCCTTCCAGGTGAGATTGGATGACTAAGATCAAAGGTGGTTTTGATCAGGAATCCTTAAGCTCTTCATCAAGCGCTAACAGACGGCTGAGAAGGTAGTCAGTCGAGATCCAACAAATGGGATGAGTTTCGACTTGATCCAAAACTCCAACTCTCTCTCTGACACCGTCCGATGGTGGATAACACCCTAATCGATAGATCTAATGGCCAAAAGAAGATCAAGACTGTTGATATGAAGTTGGGGGCTGATTTTGATGGTTTTGATCCATTTGATGATATATCAACGGCCAGGAAGCCGTAGACCAAAGGAGTTTGATCCAAAATCAAAATATGACTCCAGAAAGGACTCAAAACTCCTTATTTCTTTCTTTTCTTAAGCTCTCCCTCATGCCAAAGACCAAAATAGAGAACCCCTCTCAGTGGGGAATCAACCCTCTCAACCCTCCTCTCTCCCTTCTCTTTTCTTTTCTTCTCTCTTCTTTCTTTCTTCTTTCTTTTTCTTTGTTTTCTTTTCTTTTTCTTTATTTTGGAGAAGTACAAAGATACCAAAAGCCAGCAAGATCAAATCCATGTACAGCTAGAAATCTCATATCTTGGGGAGTAAGAAAAGTCTTCTAATCATGAGAGTTTATAATTTGAATCATATTTATCTTTTTATTGAGCAATAAAATTTATTTATTTTTTACATGTCTTTCTTATTTATGCTTTAATATTTAATTTCTTATAATTTATGCCTAAGGATACAAATCATGATCGTAGATAGATACGATTTGTGCTCAGATTAGAATAAATTATAAGAATTAATTAAGAATTATATTACTCTTTATTTGCATGATCTAAATAATCTATGTCTGTGAGATGGATCATGATCATGTTAGATATGGTCGATGCTTAGGAGATAGGTTATGTTAGAATCAAATCAAGAAAACATACATCTAATAAAATTGCATGTTGACAATGAAAAGATTGCGTGAATCAATTATAAATTTGAATATTGAAAGATGAGACTGAAACCATAGATAATTTTTTTCTTATTTTTAATTAATTAAGTATTTACTTTTTTATTTTGATTTGCTAAAATTTTAATTATTTCTCTTTAATTTACTTATTTAAATTTTTGTTTTTAAAAATTAATTTAAAATTTTATTTTTTTATTAAATTGAATGCAACCCAGCCTTCAATTTTTGAGAAAATCAACATCCAACTCACCACTATCCTAAATAATAGTAAGATCGATTTTAATTTTTATTTATTGCTATAATGACAAGTATCAAACGTCAAGGTAGTGTAGCTCCTCAAGCTTCTTTATACAGTAAGTTCTTAGTTGGACAACTTCCTCGACTTCATAAGGACCTTTCCAGTTCAGAGCAAGCTTGCCTTGATTTTGTAGTTGAGAAACTTCTGCTCGACATAGCACCAAATCTTCGAGCTTGAAAGTTTTACTCCTGACCCTTGAATTGTAGTACCGAACTACTTTTTGCTTATAGGCTGTCATCTGAATTTAAGCTTTTCTTCTAGCAGATCAAGGTTTGTCTTGAGATCTTGAGAGCTGCTTTGTTCATTGAAGCCTTAAACCCATGCTGAGGGGAGTCTAAGTTCGACTAGAATGATCGCCTCGATCGTAAAAGCCAGAGCAAATAGAGTTGCCCTGGTAGGCAACCTCTGAATGATTCTATAGACCTAGAGCATGTGATAAAGCTCATCCACCCATGTGCATTTTGCCCATTCAAGTCTTTCCTTTATTCCTTGCAGCAAAGTTCTATTGGTTATCTTAGCCTCGCCATTCGCTTGAGGATGTGCTATAGATATGAAATGATGATACAAAATTTAGCAAATTTGCCCTCTACAAATTGGTGCCCATTGTCAGTGATCAATGTTCGAGGTAGACTAAATCTGCACACTATTGATTTTTAAACAAAATTTTACACTTTAGCTTCTATAGTTTTTGCTAAGGGTTCAATCTCAACCCATTTTGTGAAGTAGTCTACTGCCACCAAGAGAAATTTCTACTATTCGGATGCTACAAAAAATAGTCCAAGTATGTCCATTCCCTACTATGCGAATGGCCATGGAGTGTTCAAGGGTGTGAACAAGGAGGCCAGTTGCTTTTGGACATTAGCATTTCTTTGGCATCGATTATATTTTTTTACATAATCAATAGCATCTTGTTGCATAGTCGGCCAAAAATATCCTTGGCGGAGTAGCTTGTAGAATAATAATCTAGCTCCAAGATAGTTTTCATATACTCCTTTGTGAACTTTCCTCAAAGTATAATCAGCTTCAGACGATCGGAGGCATTTGAGAAGTGGTAAGGAATAAGATCTTTTGTACAACTTGTTCTCATATAAGATGTAACGAGAGGCCTGGTTTCTCAACTTTTGAGCTTCTTTGGGATTTCTAGAAAGGATGCCATCTTTGAGATACAAAACTAGTGTGTCACTCTAGTTGGGCTTATAGTCTATTTGTATCACCATCTAGGGCTCTTCCGAACTTTGGTGTTGAAGAATTTCAAATAAGATTTTCTTTGGTAACTCATTCGGAGCTAAAGTAGCCAATTTGGATAGAAGGTCGGCCCTTGAATTCTTCACTCTCAGAATCTGTTGAATGTCAACATTACTGAAGGTTAAGGTTAAACTTTTCACTTTGTTCAAATATTTCTTCATACTTTTCTCTCAAGCTTCATAGTTGCCATTGACCTGTCCCACCACTAGTTGTGAATCACTGCATACTTTTACATGGTCTGCCCCCAACTCCTTGGTTATTCTTAATCCTGCAATCAAAGCCTCATATTTTGCTTTATTGTTAGTTGTGGGGATTTTGAAGTGCAGTGCATATTCGGCGATAACTCCTTCTAGATTAATAAGAATCAGGTCCATGCCTGCTTCAGCGGCGTTGGACAAGTCATTAACATATAGAGCCAAAAAATCTTCAGGAAGGTCTACTTTTTCTTCAAGGCGGTTTGGTTGAGGACTAGAGATGTTGGCTCTTTGTTGCTCAAGATCGACCAGATCTGGGATGGTGGTACATTCTACCATAAAGTCAGCCAATATTTGAGCTTTGATGGATGGCCGAGATTGAAATTTGATATCAAATTCAGTGAGCTCAGTTGCTCATTTTGTAATTCTTTCAGAGGCATCAAGCCGATGAAGAACTACCTTTATAGGTTGGATTGTAATAATCATTATTATATTATCCTGGAAATAAGGCCAAAGTTTCCTAGCTACAATCAATAAAGTATAAGTTAGCTTTTTCAATTTAGTATATCTTGTCTCTACATATCTCAGAACTCAACTTATATAGTAGATTGGCTTTTGAGCTTTATTCTCCTCTTTAACTAGGATAGCTTCGATGGTCGTAGGAGATACTATCAGGTACAAGAATAATTCTTCATCAGATTCAGGCTTGACAAGAAGGAGAGGTGAGATGAGGTTGTTCTTTAGCTCTTCAATGGCTTGTTGATATTCAGGGGTCCAGTAGAAGTTCTTTAGTTGTTTGAGTGCTTGGAAGAAGGGCATGCGTCATTTCGCTGATCTTGAAATGAAGTGATTCAAACCCATAATCTTTCTTATCAGACATTGAACTTCTTTTATTATCTTGTAAATGATCATCCCCTAGATGGATCGGATTGTCTCTGGATTTGCCTCGATGCCACACCTTGACATCATGAACCCTAGGAACATCCCCGAAGTCATCCCAAAAGTGCATTTAGTTGGGTTTAGCTTCATTTTATGCTTTTAGAGAGTGTTGAATGTCTTCTCTAAGTCGGTGATGTATTTTTTTGAAGATTGGCTCTTGACAAGCATGTTGTTGATGCAGAATCTGGTCATCACTAGAATCAATTGGAGTGGAGGTGGACGAGGTCGCCATCGGAGATCTACAAAATAAAGTCCCATCTAGAGTCGGTGGGGGGTGGCTCTGGCAGGACCCTCCGATGATCAAGTCAGCTCTAGCCAACAGGAATGGAGTGCTCTGGAATGAATTCGGTAGAGTTTAGAGAAGGAGAGAAGAGCTTGGAGCATAGAGTTAGTATATCTAGAGGGTCCTTTTTATAGGCGGAGCTTGATGGTGATAGTTGCAGCTACCTGGTGGCAGGTCGCTCGAGGCTGCATTAGGTTTGACGCGGAGAGGGTGGTACCATCAGATCGATAGCGACAGCCATACCATCCGACAGTGGTGGGCTGCTCGAGGTCTGACGGAGCCGCCTGTAGCATCGCCTATGGCAAATTGATGGTGATCGTTCGTCCAGCTTTAATAACCATGGCTTTGAGAAAGCAGACACTGATTGGTGGACTTCGGCATATATCGATTCCAAAGGAGTTCGAACTCCTGAAGAGGAAGCTCGGAAGGAGTTCGGCTCCTGTAGGCATCTAGCTGGAGGAGTGTGGCTAAGGCTCGATCGCTGAGGAGTTAAGAAGGAGCTTGGCCGATCAAAGGGAATGTCTGAGAGGAGTCTGGCTTCTAAAGAAGTCTGACCGAAGGGGATGTTTGGGAGGAGTTTGGTTCCTGAAGAAGTCCGACCGAAGGAAAAGCTTGGAGGAAGTTTGGCTCCCGCAGGCGTCTAGCTGGAAGAGCGTGGAGGGAGTTCGGCTCTTACGGGAGTCCGACTAAAGCTCGACCGCTGAGGAGTTTGGCTAAAGCCCGATTGGTGAGAGTTCAAAGAAGCTCGACTACTGAGGAGTTCGGCAAAAGCCTGACCACTGAGAGTCCGAAGGAGCTCGATCGCTAAGCAATTCGGTCGGCTGTAGGAGTTTGACTAAGATCCATCCGCTGAAGCTCTTCCATGGCTACTGGTTGTATTAAGCTAAGCATCGAACTGGACTTCGATAGGAGCGGGGTTTATCCCCAACAATAGTCTCCCCCACTCTCGAGTTCGAAATTCGAAGGAAGGAAGTGCAGAAAAGGCGACTGCCGAAGTCTTCTTCTGAGCTCCGTGCTGGTTCAGGTCGAAGCTTGGGGAAGATCTCATCTCTAGCTAAAGTTGATGTTGAAGTTGAAGCCTGGGAGAGATCTCATCTTCAACCGAGGTTGAAGTAGGTCTCACCTCCTACGGTCGAGGTCGGAGGTTGAGCTCATCGAGGACAATATTGTCTCCAGTAGCCGAGACTGACTCAAAGAAGATCTCCTCTCTTGCAACTGAGGTCAATACGGGCGCTCGGGAGAGATTCGATCTCTGGCTGACGTTGATGCGGTCGCTCGGGAGAGATCTTATCTCTAGTTGAGGTTGGCTCGATCGCTTGGGAGAGATCTTATCTCTAGCCAAGGTTGTCGCGGTTGCTCGAGATAGATCTTATCTCTGGCTGAGGTTGGCTTGGTCACTCGAGAGAGATCTTATCTCTGACTGAGATTGTCACGGTCGCTCGGGAGAGATCTTATCTCTAGCTGAGGTTGGCTCGGATCCTCGGGGAGATCCTATCTCCTGTGGATGAGGTTGCCTCGGGAGAGATCTTATCTCCTACAGTCGAGGTTGATGCGAAAGCTTGGAGGAGATCTTATCTCCTGCAGTCGAGGTTGCCTCAGGGGAGATCTTATCTCCTGCAGCCGAGGTTAACCTGGATCCTCAGGGGAGATTTTATCTTCTGTGGCTAAGGTTGCCTCGGGAGAGATCATATCTCCTGCGGTCGAGGTTAATGTGGATACTCGGGGGAGATCTTATCTCCTATAGCCGAGTTTTCCTTGAGGGAGATCTTATCTCCTACGGCCGAGCTTGCCTTGGGGGAGATCTTATCTCCTATGGCCGAGGTTGATGCGGTCGCTCGGGGAGATCTTATCTCCTGCAGCCTCAGGAGAGATCTTATCTCCTATGGCTGAGGTTGATGCGGGCACTCGGGAGAGAGATCTTATCTCCTACGGTCAAGTTTGTCTCGGAGGAGATCTTATCTCCTGCAGCCGAGGTTGGCCCGGACCCTCAAGGGAGATCTTATCTCCTGCGGCCGAGGTTGCCTCAGAGGAGATCTTATCTCCTACGGTCGAGGTTGATGTGGGTGCTCGGGGGTGATCTTATCTCCTACAGCCAAGTTTTCCTCGGGGGAGATCTTATCTCCTACAGTCGAGGTTGGCCCAGACCCTCAGGGGAGATCTTATCTCCTGCTGTCAAGGTTGCCTCGAGGGAGATCTTATCTCCTACGGTCGAGGTTGATGCAGATGCTCGGGGAAGATCTTATCTCCTACGATCGAGTTTATCTCGGGGGAGATCTTATCTCCTACAGCTGAGGTTGGCTCGGATCCTCAGGGAAGATCTTATCTCCTACGGTCGAGGTTGCCTCGGAGAAGATCTTATCTCCTACGGTCGAGGTTGATGCGGGGCGCTCGGGGGAGATCTTATCTCCTGCAGCCAAGTTTGCCTCAAGAGAGATCTTATCTCCTATGGTCGAGTTTGCCTTGGGGGAGATCTTATTTTCTGCGGTCGAGGTTGCCTTGGGGGAGATCTTATCTCCTACGGTCGAGGTCGATGCGGGCGCTCGGGAGAGATCTTATCTCCTACAGTCGAGTTTGCCTCGAGGGAGATCTTATCTCCTATAACCGAGGTTGGCCCAGACCCTCAATGGAGATCTTATCTCCTGCTGCTGAGGTTGCCTCAGAGAAGATCTTATCTCCTGCGGCCGAGTTTATTTCGGGAGAGATCTTATCTCCTGCAGCCGAGTTTGGCTCAAACCCTCAGGGGAGATCTTATCTCCTACGGTCGAGGTTGCCTCGAAAGAGATCTTATCTCCTACGGCCGAGGTCGATGCGGGCACTCGGGGGAGATCTTATCTCATACAGTCGAGTTTGCCTCGGGAGAGATCTTATCTCCTGTAGCCGAGGTTAGCCCAGATCCTCCGGGGAGATCTTATCTCCTGCTGTTGAGGTTGCCTCGGGGAAGATCTTATCTCCTGCGGTCGAGGTTGATGTGAACTCTCGGAAGAAATCTTATCTCCTACGGCTGAGTTTGTCTCGGGGGAGATCTTATCTCCTACAGTCGAAGTTGGCTCAGACCCTCAGGGAAGATCTTATCTCCTATGGCTGAGGTTGATGCGGGCGCTCAGGAGAGATCTTATCTTCTGTAGCCAAGTTTGCCTCGTGGGAGATCTTATCTCCTATGGTCGAGGTTGATGCGGGCACTCGGGGGAGATCTTATCTCCTGTGGCCAAGTTTATCTTGAAGGAGATCTTATCTCCTGCAATCGAGGTTGGCTCGGACCCTCAGGAGAGATCTTATCTCCTACGGTCGAGGTTAAAGGTCTTTGACCTGCTCGTGTTAGGATGAGGTTCTCCTTCTATTCCTAACATGGCAACTATTGACTGCTTCTTCCCTATCATCACATAGTTTTTGCACCCAGAAATAATATTATTAAAAGGGAAGAATTTTATTGAGCAAAAGTTACTGACAGCACATCCCCATTTCAGGGTCGTGGGGGCGTTGTTCCTCTGGGTTTCCTTAGGCGGTAAGTCCCGAGCTAGATGACCTCCTTTATCTTAGGTTGGCCTTCTCAATTTGGAGCAAGCTTCTCTTGGCTTTGACGCTGGGAGATGATGAATCGTCGAAGCACCAAACTCCTCCCAAGGGTAACGTTGATGACGTTGTGAGGCGGCCGACCTCTTTGTCATTTCTGGCTATGGCAACGTCCTTGGCCAATCTTTTCCTACTTCAGGCTGGCGTCGAAGAAATTTATCCAACCATCCCTTTCTAACGAGCTTCTCAATCTCGTCTCGGAGCTGAATGCATTCCTTAATGTCGTGGCCAAGGTCGCGATGGTAGAGGCAGTACTTGCTTCGATCGTGCTTGTTTGGAGGAGATCATAATCCGTCTGGTCTTGGTAGCTGATTCTTAACTTTTATGAGAATTTGAGTTCGAGGAGCATTGTGGGGGGCGTAGTCACGGAACCTTTCGGAAGGAGGACTTCTCATGCTCTTCTGTCGGAGCTTCTTTGGTGGCGAGCTCGAGGGTTTCGGGCCTTGCTTGCTCTGGGGAGGTCGTAAGCGCGATCGAACTTCATTCCATCCTCTTGTGAAACCTGTGGGAGAACTTCATGCCCCTTTGTCGGGGCTTTCTTGATGATGAGCTCAAGGGGGAGTTCGGTGGCCTCGCTCATGCCAAACTTTATTCCGCCCTCCTGCGAAACCTTTGAGGGAGAGTTCGGCCTTGCTTGCACTGGGAAGGTCGTGAACATGGCCGAACTTCATTCTGCCTTCTGCAAAACCTTCATCAGAGCTTCCTTGATGATGAGCTCGAGGGGGAGTTTGGCGGCCTCGGCCACGCCGAATTTTATTCCGCCCTCCTATGAAACCTACGGAAGAACTTCATGTCCCTTTGTTGGAGCTACCTTGATGATGAGCTCAAGGGGGAGTTCGGTGGCCTCGCTCATGCCAAACTTCATTCCGCCCTCCTGTGAAGCCTTCTGGGGGAGGACTTCTGCTCTGTTTCTTCTTCCTAAGGGCGATTGGTATGCTAGGCCAAATGCTTTTCCTTAAGACCGATTCCTGGCATCCTCATGATGGGTTTGCTGGCAAAGTCTCCGTCAAAAGCTATCGCATGACTTGCATTATCTCGGTGAGGCCACGAACCTACTGGACCAGTAGGTTGAACTGCTCCACATCTACAATGGCTTTAGATGAAACCTAGACTGTCGGGGCTGAAATGGGAGCAGACGGACCTAGCACAGAGGCCGCCGATCGTCAAGTCGAAGCTCTCCTAGGAGGCATTTTTTCTTCAAAAAAGAACTCTAGAGAGGAAGAAGAGAGATCTCCAAAAAGGAAAGAGAGAAATCATCGTCGAGCACTCTTTTAAGAATAAGAGAACCTCGAAGGTTTGGATACCTTCTTCCAGCGCCAATCTGTTGACGCAGAATCTGGTCGTCGTCGGAATCAGCTGGAGTGGAGGTGGACAAGGTCGCCATTGGAGACCTGCAAAACAAAGTCCCATTCGGAGTCGGTGGGGGTGTGGCTCCGATAGGACCCTTCGACGATCAAGTCAGCTCTGGCCAATAGGAATGGAGTGCTCTGGAATGAATTCGGCAGAGTTTAGAGAAGGAGAGGAGAGCTTGGAGCTTAGAGTTAGCATATCTGGAGGGTCCTTTTTATAGGTGGAGCTTGATGATGATAGCTGTAGCTGCTTAATGGTGGGCCGCTCGAGGCTACATCGAATTTGATGTGGAGAGGGTGGTACCATCAGGTCGATAGCGACAGCCATATCGTCCGATAGTGGTGGGTTGCTCGAGGTCTGATGGAGCCACCTGTAGCATTGCCTGTGGCAGACTGATGGTGATTGTTCGTCCAGCTTTAATAGCTGTGGCTCTGAAAAAGCAGGCACTGATTAATGGATTTTGGCATATATCGATTCTAAAGGAGTTTAGACTCCTGAAGAGGAAGCTCGGAAGGAGTTTGGCTCCTATAGGCGTCTGGTTGGAGGAGTGTGGCTAAGGCTCGATCACTGGGAAGTTCGAAAGGAGCTCAATCGATCGAAGGAGATGTCTGGGAGGAGTCCGACTCCTGAAGAAGTCCAACCGAAGGGGATGTCTGGGAGGAGTCCGACTCCTGAAGAAGTCCGACCAAAGGAGATGTTTGGGAGGAGTCCGACTCCTGAAGAAGTCTGATCGAAGGGAAAGCTTGGAGGAAGTTTGGCTCCCACAGGCATCTGGCTGGAAGAGCCCAAAAGGAGTTTGGCTCTTACGGGAGTCCGACTGAAGCTCGACTGCTGAGGAGTTTAGCTAAAGCCCGACCATTGGGAGTTCAAAGAAGCTCGGCCATTGAAGAGTTCGGCAAAAGTCCGATCACTGAGAGTCTGAAGGAGCTCGATCGCTAAGCAGTTTGGTCGGCTGTAGGAGTTCGGCTAAGATCCATCCGTTGAAGCTCTTCCGTGGCTACTGGTTGCATTAGGCTGAGCATCGAACTAGACTTCGATTGGAGCAAGGTTTATCCCCAACACATGTCATTTATGTAAACCTCCTGTTGCATTCGATCTACTCCTTGAATATTTTATTTACCAGGCGTTGGTAGGTTGCATCTACATTTTTGAGTCAGAACGATATGATCCTATAACAATATAGACCATGGTTAGTAATAAAAGTAATTTTCTCCTCATCTTTAGGTGCCATCCAGATTTGGTTATAGCTCGAGAAGGCATCCATGAAGGTGAGGAGCTTATGGCTCAATGTGGCATCCATCAGTTAGTCGATTCGGGATAGAGGATAGCTGTCCTTTGGGCAGACCTTATTCAGATCAATAAAGTCTATGCACATCCTCTACTTGCCATTTACCTTCTTCACTAGGACTATGTTGGCAATCCAATCCAGTTAGGATACCTTTCGGATGAGCTTGGCCTTGAGGAGTTTGTCCACCTCATCCATGATCACCTTTTATCGCTCTGGTGCAAAGCTACGCTTCTTTTGCTTCATAGGTCAGTGCTTGTGGTCTACACCCAGACGATGCTCTATTACCTCCACATCGATGCCAAGCATATCCATGGAAACCCAAGCAAATATATTTTCATTCCTCCGTAGGAAAGCAATAAGCTATCCTTTGACCTCTTCCTCCAAATTGGAGCCAATTTAAACTGTGTGGTCCTCATTCCCATCATTTAAGGAGATTAAGATAAGGTCGTCAATTGGTTCTCCCCGTTCCTCCATCAGATCATCATGAACATCAAATCCATCCACCGAACAATGCTCGAATTACTTTCCTCCTTGCAAGGTTATGGTAAAACAATATCATGCTAGTGCTTGATCTTCTTTGACTTCTCCAACTCCATATTCTGTCGAAAACTTCATCTTCAAATAATACGTTGATACCACACCTTGGAGTGCATTTAGCCTAGATCGTCCGATAATGGCATTCTAGGCTGGAGAAGCTTTTATCACCCAAAAATCAATCTAAGCCTTGGACTGCTTTCGGTACTGATAGGGGCACGATGCTGTCGTTAAGACACCGTGTTTATCAATTTAAATCCGACTCTTTACTTTTTAAACTAATTAAAAATTATGAAGAAAGTGGTGAGTCGGGTCGAATCCACAGAGAGGCAATGATTTATTTCTAAAATCTTTGATTTTTTTTTTTTTTAAGAAAAGAAAGCAAAGATTAAAGTTGAAAAATAGATCTATAAATAAAAATAGAATTTAAATTATGCAAAAATAAATTTGATACTAAGATCTACTATTTAGATCTTAGCAACTACTTATAGTAAAATTAAAGAGCAATAAAGAACAAATAATTTAAAGAGCTAGAATTGAAAAGAATAATGAAACTTTCTTTATTAAATTTAAAACTAAGATGCAGAATTTAAATACAAAAAATTAAAGAAAATTTAGAATTTTAATACAAGAAATTAAAGAAAAAAAAAACTAGATGAAGATCGCAGATCGGCGTAGGCATGAAGATGGCGTAGAAGACCGGCTCTTCTTCTCAGCAGCACCGCAGCTTTGAAGCAACCTTTAATCCCGAGCTTGACTTCCACCCTATACCTTAGCTTCTCTTCCAACCCCCTCCCCTTTCTTAGAGGCTTAGGATCCTTTTTATAGAGCTAGAAGAGGTAGATATTTATTTCTAAAAGCAATATGGGACTAATTCCCTTTGTAATCGTAAAAATTTGAATAAAATTTGAATAAAAACAACCCTGTTACGTCTCTGGTAAATCTGGTAAAATCAGACTATCCGATAGGAATCGAACGATTCAAAAATCGTCAAAATTGGATGCCTATCAGCCCAGATCAGCTCGAATTAAATACTGGCCGTCCGATCGCGCTTGATCGAGAAAATCTGGCCGCAAATCGTGCTTCGGGAGTCCTGATCACTGCCGGGAGCGTTTTGGACCATCGGATCAAAGCTGGAATCAGGCGCTGCTGTTTGATGGTGATCCGAGTGAAATTGGCAACCGAAAAAAATGCTGACCGTCCGATCTTAACCGCAATCAACCGCAGCCGTCCGATCGCGTAATTACTGTTCCCATGGACCGCGTAGACCGGCCGCACCGCACACCGCAACCAATCAACGCTTCTGTCACCGAGTGAAATGACCAGATTGCCCTGTGAGCCGCGATAAAATTTTGTAGACCCTTTAAGGGTCTAGGTCCACCACGTGGCAGGCTCTGATTCGCCGGACTTTGCTGAGCTGGCGGTCCACGCCTGGATCGTAGACCGGCTGATGGCTTCAATGACTGAGTCAGCTTTGATGGCTCGGCTTCGCTTGGTGGCTCGACTTGGCTTGGTGGCTCGGCTTGCGGAGCCGGTTGAGCCGTTTTCTTTTTTTTTTAAATTTATTTAATTTTTATTTATTTTATATTTTTTTTAAAAATTCATATCTTTTTCATTTTAGCTCCGTTTTACTTGAAATTTATTTCGTTGTGATCAGAAAAATGAGCTCTTTCTTTTAATAATAAAATTTTATTTCTTAATTTTTATTTATTTTTTATTATTTTTTAATTAATTTTTTAATTAATAAAAATATGAATTTTTCAAAAATTATATATAAATTGATTGATAATTCTTAAAAATTAATATAAATTAATTAATAAATTAATACTTTTATTGGTGAATTTACGATGCTTATCACACCCCCCAACTTAAGCTTTGCTCGTCCTCGAGTAAAGAAAGAATTTAGTTTAGATCAATTACCATATTTTGTTGAGATCTTCCTTCACAAAAATAAATCTAGAATTTAAGATCAAAAGTTTAGACAGTATCACTAACTAAGTATTGAGTTTCAGAAGTAAATTTCACAGCAGATTAATTAGAAACTTTCTTAGAGTTCATCTAAAGATTTTCAGCACTTTGTGTCGTGAATACTAACTTAGCATTTGGGTGTTGATTCAAAGGGCAAATGAATCTTCTTTTTATCACCTATTTTGGTTAGTTTTATATACTCCCAAGTTAAGTGCATGAATTAAGGTAGCTTTCACACTGCTTCTCTCGCTTTTTTTTTTTTTTTTTTTTTTTTTTTTTTTTTTTAAATTGTGCTGAGCATCCTGGCCTTCCCTTCACCATTTGATGTGAACTTTTACATTTAAGGTGCAAAGTTCTAGTTTAGGGCAATCCACATATACTCTATTTTTTGCACTCTTTTTTTTTTTTTTATTTTTATTTTAGAAAGCAGGTAGCTCTTTCCTTAAATTCAAGTTTCTTTAATTGAAGTATATATAAACCATCAATTTTTAGTGATAATTGAATCCTCAATTTAGCCTTATAATCAAACACCTGCTGTGCTTCATTAGTGTGCATGTGCAAGTAGAAGTGCTGTTAGCCTTTAAATGACCTAAGTAGGTTGCTAATGGTCTGACCAAATAATCTGCTTCTTGACTCGCTACCATTATTAGTTAATACTTTCTAACTTTATTACTTATCCTAGTTTATTTTGCTTAAGATTCTCTTTCCCAAAATATAGGTTTGTTCAAAATTTTTATTTTTATTATTATTATTTTTTTAATAGTTTTATTATTATTATATATATTATTTATTTATTTATTTTTTTTAAAATTTTTTAATATTTTATTTATTTTATTATTATTATTATTATTAATTTTTATTTTTATTGATTTATTTATTTATATATATATATTTTGTTTTATTTTTTTATTATTATTATTATTTTTTTTTTATATTTTTTTTTTACTTTTTACCCAACTGAATTGACATTGTCCTCAATAAAAGAGTGTAAATTATGTTTATTTATTTAGCATGGGTCTTGAAGCTTATGATCCTTCTCCCGCTTTTTGGTTCTCCAACTTAGCCTAAAAAAAAAAAAAAAATAAATAAATTAGATTCAAGAAGTATTGGGTTGCCTCCCAATAAGCGCTAAGTTTATTGTCTTCAGCCAGACAAGATGCAGTTTAATTCATTGTGGTTCTATTAATTGCACTTGATCAATATTTCGATGTAATGATATCCCTTCAATATATGGTTTAAGCCTTTGGCCATTTACCTTAAAAAAATTTTTAGTCCTGGGATCATAGAGTTTAATTGCACCATGTGGGAATACATGATTAACTATATAAGGTCCATCCCATCTGGATTTTAGTTTTCCAGGAAATAATCGAAGCCTTGAGTTAAATAACCAGACTTGTTGATTTGGCTCAAAGGTTTTTCTTGAAATATGTTTATCATGGAAGGCTTTCATTTTTTCCTTATAAATTTTTGAATTTTCATAAGCTTCTTGCCTTAATTCTTCTAATTCACTTAATTGTAACATCCGATTGGAACCAGCTTTGTTTAAATTAAAATTTAATTATTTTATTGCCCAATATGCTTTATGTTCAAGTTCTACCGGAAGGTGACATGCTTTTCCATAGATTAATCTATAGGGAGACATTCCAATGGGGGTTTTATAAGCTGTCCTATAGGCCCATAATGCATCATCCAATCGATCTGACCAATCTTTTCGATCAGGCCTAATAGTCTTTTGTAAGATATTCTTGATTTCCCTATTAGAGACTTCTACCTGACCACTTGTTTGCGGATGGTATGGTGTAGCTATCTTATGTGTCACCCCATATTTTCGTAATAAAGTTCTAAATTGATGATTTGTAAAATGGGTACCCCCGTCACTAATGATAGCACGTGGAAATCCGAACCTGGAAAAGATATTCTTCTGAATAAATTTTAGGACTACTTTATGATCATTGGTTCGAGTTGCTATTGCTTCAATCCATTTAGAAACATAATCAACAGCTACCAAAATGTATTCAAATCCATTGGAAGGTGGAAAAGGTCCCATAAAATCAATTCCCCATACATCAAAAATTTCAACCACTAAAATGGGGTTCAAAGGCATCATGTCTTTCTTTGAAATATTCCCTAAGGCTTGACACTTAAAACACTCCTGACTAAAAGTATGGGCATCCTTAAATAATGTTGGCCAATAAAAACCACTTTGTAACACTTTGGCCGCAGTTTTTCATCCAGAAAAGTGTCCTCCACAAGCAAGAGTATGACAAAATTGTAAGATACTCCATTGTTCAGATTCAGGAACACATCTACGAATGATTTGATCAGCACAAATTCTAAAAAGCTCAGGATCTTCCCAAAAATAATATTTGATTTGAGCAAAGAATCGATCCTTTTCATTCTTAGACCAGCCATCAGGAATTTGTCCTATGACTAAGTAATTGACAATATTTGCAAACCAAGGAGTCTTTGTATGTGAAACTGTTAACAATTGTTCATCTGGAAAAAGATTCTCTGATTGATACAGGTTCATTATCTTTCACTAGGATCCTAGACAGATGGTCTGCTACAACATTTTTAGATCCCTTCTTATCTCGAATTTCAATGTCAAATTCTTGTAACAGTAAAATCCATCTAATTAATCGTGGTTTAGCATCTTTCTTTGAGAGCAGGTATCTCAAGGCTGAATGATCCGAGTAAATTATGATTTTTGATCCTAATAAATATGATCTAAACTTTTCTAGGGCAAACACAATGGCTAGCAACTCTTTTTCAGTGGTGGTATAATTCATTTGTGCTTCATTCAGAGTTCTACTAGCATAATAGATCACTACAGGACATTTGTTTACCCTTTGGCCTAGGACAGCTCCTATGGCAAAATCTGAGGCATCGCACATAATTTCAAAAGGTAGTGACCAATTAGGAGGTTGTATGATTGGAGCTTTGGTCACAGCTTCTTTTAAAATTTCATAAGCTTTAAGACAATTTTCATCAAAGTTAAAAGAAACATCCTTAGCAAGGAGATTACACAAAGGACGAGAAATTTTAGAGAACTCTTTGATGAAGCGACGATAGAATCCTACATGACCAAGAAAAGATCGAATTTGTTTGACAGAAGTGGGAGGAGGAAGTTTAGAAATTAGTTCAACTTTAGCTTTATCTACCTCAATCCCTTTCTTGGATACTATATGTCCTAAAACGATCCCTTTTTGAACCATGAAGTGGCTCTTTTCCCAGCTTAACACTAGATTAGCCTCAATACATCGTTTTAATATTTTCTTCAAATTGTTGAGACAACTCTCAAAAGATTCTCCAAAGACTGAAAAGTCATCCATGAATATTTCTAAGAAATCTCCTATCATGTCTGAAAATATTGACATCATGCACCGTTGAAAAGTTGCAGGTGCATTACATAATCCGAATGGCATTCTACGAAAAGCAAAGGTTCCATAAGGACATGTAAAGGTGGTCTTTTCTTGATCTCCTGGGTAGATTGCTACCTGATTGTATCCCGAGTATCCATCTAAAAAGCAAAAGTATTGTTGGCCTGCTAGTCTTTCTAGGATTTGATCGATAAAGGGTAAGGGAAAGTGATCTTTTCGGATGGTTGTATTGAGTTTTCTATAATCTATGCAGACACGCCACCCAGTGGAAAGTCGTGTTGGTACTAAGTTTCCATGTTCAGTGCGGACAACCGTAAGTCCAGATTTTTTTGGAACAACTTGTGTAGGACTCACCCAGTGGCTGTCAGAGATAGGATAAATAATTCCAGCATCTAACCATTTAATTACTTCTTTCTTGACTACTTCTTGCATGTTAGGATTAAGCCTTCTTTGCATCTCTCGAGTTGGTTTGGCATTATCTTCTGTATAAATATGGTGCATGCATATTGACGGACTAATTCCTTTTAAATCGGCAACGGTCCACCCTATGGCCTCTTTATATGTTTTTAGAATATTTACCAATTGGTTTTCCTGTTCAGTAGTTAAGTTGGAAGCAATTATTACTGGTAGGGTTTTCTTTGATCCTAAAAATACATACTTAAGTGATTCAGGTAAAGGTTTTAGTTCAAGTTGTGGTGGGGCCTGAATTGAAGGACGTAGTGGTTCAATTTTTCGCTCAGGTAAGGGCTCAATTTTCACTGACCAAGGTAATGAATGTGATGGTTGAGGTAAATTAAGCAGGGTATTTACTTCCTGGGTTTGAGTATTCTTCAGTGGGTTCATCATCTTGTAGTAAATCTAAGGAGGAATTAGATTCAACTATTTCATCTATCTGATTGATTACAAAGCAGTCTTCCTCCTCTTGGGTGTACTTTGGGGTATTAAAAACATTAATTCTTACTTTTTGATTCCCAAAAGAAATATCCATAGCTCCCATTTTACAGTTGATATTGGCATTCGGCGGTTGCTAAGAATGGACGTCCTAAAATTATGGGATTTTGGTTCAGCTCTTGGGATGGTTCCATGTCAAGTATGAGAAAGTCTACAGGAAAATAACATTTATCTACTCTAACTAGAACATCCTCAATTAAACCACGTGGTGTTTTTATAGATCTATCAGCTAATTGCAAAATGACTGACGTGGGTTTTAATTCTCCAATCCCAAATTTTTCATAAACCGAGGTTGGAAGGAGGTTTACACTAGCTCCTAAGTCTAGTAATGCTCGGTCAAAAGGTTATACCTCCAATAACACATGAAATTAAGGGTGCACCAGGATCTTTCATCTTTTGAGGTATTGGATTTAACAGGACCGCACTTACATCCTCGGATAGCATAACTCTTTTGGTGGTTCGTGGCTCACGCTTTTGGGTACAGAGTTCTTTAAGAAATTTAGCATAGGCTGGAACATGCTGAATTGCATCGATGGAGGGGTAAATTAATATGAACTTGTTTAAATAGTTCCATTAGCTCCTTGTTGCGTGTTTCTTGCTTTTTGCGAGAAGAGCCTGCTTCTAAGGCCGAAGGGAACGGGGCTTTGGGTTTATATGTCTCAGCTAATTCATCTGTTCTCTTCTTTTCTTTATCCATCTTATCAGTGTCAGTACCAGTCTTAAGCTCAAGTTCTTCTATATGATTATCCTCTTCTTCAAATTTCTCATCTTGGCTAACATCAGTATTGGCCTCTATCACCTGGTCTTGATATGGGTCCTTAAGAATCCTACCACTTCTAAGTTCAGATATTGCTTTGGCATTTTCTAATTGGGGGTTCTTAGGTGGAATGTTAGATGGATGAGTAAATCCAGGTGGTTGATAGACATTGGATGGATTATTTTTAGGATTTGCAATTGGTTGGCTTGGTAATTGACCCGGTTCTCTCCTCATGCTAGACTCAGCTATTTGTCCTATTTGAGCTTCTAGTCTGGCGATTGATTGTTGTTGGCTTAGAATTAATTGTTGAAGTTGATTGAATTTATCGTCGGCTAGATTGGTCTGTTGAGGAGGTGGGTATGAGGGTTGATTATAATGTAGTGGTTGAGAAGACTGACTAGGCTGACCCTTATTATAGGCATAGTTCTGGTATTGGGGCCTATTTTGATAATTCTGAACTGGTGGGATTTGGGTCTGAGCCTGAGTTTGTTGTGGTTTCCAAGAGAAATTAGGATGGTTTCTCCAACCAGGATTATATGAATTTGAATATGGGTCATTAAGTGGTTTTGAGTAACCTTGAGCAGCTTGGACTTGTTCTTGGATAAGAGGTGGTAATTGTGCAACCGTGGGACATTCACTTACATGATGTGTTGGGCTAGCACAAATAGAGCAAATCACTTGATAATTAGAAGCTGGTGTGTATTGTGCAGGAGGATTGTTGACCTAAGTTTAGGAATTGATCTAATTTCTGTGCAATAAGGTCGACTTTATCTAATTTTTGTGCTATTATGTTCAAATCTGCCTTAGAATTGAGTTCCGAAGTTTTGATCTCATAAATTCCTGCCCGTTTTTGTTGAGAAATTGATCTTTCATAAGAAGATAATGAAGCATGGTTAATAGAGTTTTCACTTAAAGTTTCAAACAAGGTATAAGCTTCATCCTCACTTTTGCTCATGAATGCACCTCCACAGGATGCATCAACCATCTGCTTATATTGATCTCCTAAACCTTCATAGAAAGCTTGTACAATTTGCCACTTAGATAGACCATGGTGTGGGCATTTTCTAAGGAGTTCCTTAAGTCTTTCCCATGATTCATGAATTTGTTCCCCTGGAAGCTGAGCAAATCCCGTGATGGCTCGCCTCATGGTATTGGTTCGTCCTATGGGATAAAATTTCTTAAGAAATTCATGTTGCATCTCTGCCCATGTTTGAATTGTTCTTCCTAATGTGCCAAGCCAGTACTTGGCTTTATCTTTTAATGAGAAAGGGAACAAGGTCAGTCTAAGGGCATCATCAGAAAAATTCTGAATTTTTACCGTAGAGCAGATTTCTAAGAACTCATCCAGATGTTTGTAAGGGTCTTCATTGGCATTCCCATAAAAAGATGGGAGCATCTGGATTGTGGTTGACTTAATCTCATAGTGACTAGCAGGGATATCAGGTATGTGGATGCAAGTCGATGGGTTGTAGGTGGAAGGAATAAAGTATTCCTTCATCTGCCTAGGTGGTTCTTCACGATTTTCCAGCCATTTGATTACCTGGTCTTAAATGAATTAGTCTTTCAATTTCAGGATCTGGTTTAACTAGGTCAGGTAAAAGTGATCTTCTACCGTGCATGTACTAGTGCAATTTGATATATGGTTCAATTTTTTTTTTTTTTTTTTTATTTAAATTATTATTATTATTATTTTAATTTATTTATTTTTTTAAGAAAAGAAGAGAGAAAGAAAGAAGAGGAAAAATCCTAAAGAATCTTAAATCTGGAGAAGATAGGGAGGAGTTAATTTTTATGTTAGATATTATTTGGCAAACAAGTTAGGCAATCAATCCTGACTAAGAGTTATCCTAGATCTAGACAGCTCCTAACTGCCAAGATCACCTTCAAGCCCTCCAAATAGAGGATTAACCAATCAACTGGCCAGGTAAGTGTAAAGTCGGTGGGAGTCCCTCCGTTGCTTGCCTTAGACACCAATTGTGCTTGGCCAGGTAAGCGAACAGAACCAATTAAGTAACCACCTTCTTTCGGGCCCAATCGTCCCTGAACCACTTTCCTAGACACCAGTCAAATTGATTAATCCTAACTTGGTTCAACTCTTAGGATTTCTTGTCCTATTGAGCTCGAATATCCTTAAAGGTTAATGTCTAATTGATTTTAAGATTTAAGGTTTGGGTTAATGCAGGATGCTGGTTGGTTGTTTGTGGGCTAAGGAAGGGTGATCAAATCCCCACCTTATCTTGTTTAATGGGTTGTGCCCTTAATTTGGTTTAATATGAAATATGCAAAAAAAAAAAAAATTCCAATCAAAGAGTTCTATGCAATTTAAACTAATTAATTAAATTATAAAAAGGCTTACCTTGACTCCAGCAATCACCAAAAATAAGAATAAAAACTAATATGATGGATGCTCTAAATAATTAGGGTTTCTAATCTTGTGATGAGATTTTTAATTAGGTTTATGTAGGTAATATTTTTAATTAATTTAAAATAAAGCAAATATTAAAAATAAAGAAAGAGATTTAGGGTTTAGGAATGATCTCACCGAATAGGATTGAGAGTTTTGTTCGTGCCCTAATCTTCCTTGTTCCTTTTTTTTTTCTTTTCTGCAAAATAAATAAAAAAAATAATGAGTAGGCAGTAAAAAAAATCAAAGAAATAAAGAAATTTTAATTTTTATGCCTCCCCGGCAACGGTGCCAAAAACTTGATAGGGACACGATGCTGTCGTTAAGACACCGTGTTTATCAATTTAAATCCGACTCTTTACTTTTTAAACTAATTAAAAATTATGAAGAAAGTGGTGAGTCGGGTCGAATCCACAGAGAGGCAATGATTTATTTCTAAAATCTTTGATTTTTTTTTTTTTTAAGAAAAGAAAGCAAAGATTAAAGTCAAAAAATAGATCTATAAATAAAAATAGAATTTAAATTATGCAAAAATAAATTTGATACTAAGATCTACTATTTAGATCTTAGCAACTACTTATAGTAAAATTAAAGAGCAATAAAGAACAAATAATTTAAAGAGCTAGAATTGAAAAGAATAATGAAACTTTCTTTATTAAATTTAAAACTAAGATGCAGAATTTAAATACAAAATATTAAAGAAAATTTAGAATTTTAATACAAGAAATTAAAGGAAAAAAAAAACTAGATGAAGATCGCAGATCGGCGTAGGCATGAAGATGGCGTAGAAGACCGGCTCTTCTTCTCAGCAGCACCGCAGCTTTGAAGCAACCTTTAATCCCGAGCTTGACTTCCACCCTATACCTTAGCTTCTCTTCCAACCCCCTCCCCTTTCTTAGAGGCTTAGGATCCTTTTTATAGAGCTAGAAGAGGTAGATATTTATTTCTAAAAGCAATATGGGACTAATTCCCTTTGTAATCATAAAAATTTGAATAAAAACAATATTGTTATGTCTCTGGTAAATCTAGTAAAATCAGGCTATCCGATAGGAATCGAACGGTTCAAAAATCGTCAAAATCGGATGCCTATCAGCCCAGATCAGCTCGAATTAAATACTGGCCGTCCGATCGCGCTTGATCGAGGAAATCTGGCCGCAAATCGCGCTTCGGGAGTCCTGATCACTGCCGGGAGCATTCTGGACCGTCGGATCGAAGCTGGAATCAGGCGCTGCCATTTGATGGTGATCCGAGTGAAATTGGCAACCGAAAAAAATGCTGACCATCCGATCTTAACCGCAATCAACCGCAGCCGTCCGATCGCGCAATTACTGTTCCCATGGACCGCGTAGACCGACCGCACCGCACACCGCAACCAATCAATGCTTCTGTCACCGAGTGAAATGACCAGATTTCCCTGTGAGCCGCGATAAAATTTTGTAGACCCTTTAAGGGTCTAGGTCCACCACGTGGCAGGCTCTGATTCGCCGGACTTTGCTGAGCTGGCGGTCCACGCCTGGATCGTAGACCGGCTGATGGCTTCAATGACTGAGTCGACTTTGATGGCTCGGCTTGGCTTGGTGGCTCGGCTTGCGGAGCCGATTGAGCCATTTTTTTTTTTTTTTTTTTTAATTTAATTTTTATTTATTTTATATTTTTTTAAAAATTCATATCTTTTTCATTTTAGCTCTATTTTACTTGAAATTTATTTTGTTGTGATTAGAAAAATGAGCTCTTTCTTTTAATAATAAAATTTTATTTCTTAATTTTTATTTATTTTTTATTATTTTTTAATTAATTTTTTAATTAATAAAAATATGAATTTTTTAAAAATTATATATAAATTAATTGATAATTCTTAAAAATTAATATAAATTAATTAATAAATTAATACTTTTATTGGTGAATTTACGATGCTTATCAGGTACCAACTTGCCATAACTGGTAGAGCGACTATCCCTTCAACCGATACAGAGTTATTGATGAACCCCACCAATGGAGAATTTAACAATCCCATACGACTACCAGGTATAGACATCTTAGAGAAAACATCATAAAATAAGACATCTGCAGAGCTTCCATTATCTACTAAGACATGGTGCACATCATAATTTATAATATTTAAAGAGATTACAATCACACCATCATGCAGGAATTGAATTGCTTATGCATCTTCCCTAGTGAAAGTAATGGGTTCCTCAGTCTTCCACTTCTTTATTGGCTCTATTGATCCACTAGCCTCCTCTCATCGATATCCCCCAATGATTGTGTTGATGATTTTAAGTGGGGGTCGATCTCTCCGAATGATTGTGTTGATGATTCCAAGTGGGGGCCAATCTCTTTATGATTCTTCCCTTTGAGGTTGTTTTGGTTGCGGAAGGGCTCTTGGTCAATCTAATCGACCTCATCTGATCAGCTCCTTAATTTTTTTCTAGAGCTGGATATATTCCTCAGTATCATGACCATGGTTATTGTTGGTGTAGAATTTGGTTGATGCTAGATCGAGCTAGAGTTGGAGAAGAAGAGGTCACCATCGGTGACCTACAAAATAAAGTTTCATCTGGAGTCAGTGGTGGTGGCTCCGGTAGGACCCTCCAATGATTAAGTCAGCTCTTCTAGCCAACAGAAATGGAGTGCTCAGACAAGAATTCAATAGAGTTTTGGAAAGAAGAAGAGAACCTAGAGAAAACATATCTAGAGGGTTTCTTTTTATAGATAGAGCCTGTCATAACTGTTCGATAGTGGACCGCTCGGGGTTATGCGAAATTTATTATGGAGAGAGGTGTTGCTCATAATAGGCTGATAAATGACAGTCATAACCATCCTGATAAATGACAATCATAACCATCTGATAGTTGGATCACCTATTCATTGAGATTTAATAGTCGAAGTTCGGAGGAAGCATGCATTGGTTGGTGAAGAACTTCAACATATATCAATTCTAGAGGAATTTGAACTCCTAAAGGGAACACGGCTAGAGGAGATCATCTGGGAGGAATACTACTTGAAATTTGAAAGTAATCCATATAAAGTTTAACTGAAGGAGAAGTCCAGAAGAAGTTCGGCTCCTGTAGGAATTTGATTGAAGGAGAGGTCTGAAAGGAGTTCACCTCCTAAAGGAATTTGACTGAAGGAGATGTCCAGAAGGAGTTTGGCTCCTGTAGGAATCCAATTGAAGAAGAAGTTCGAAAGGAGTTTGGCTCCTGTAGAAATCTGACTGAAGGAAAAATCCAGAAGGAGTTTGGCTCCTGTAGGAATCTAATTGAAGGAGAGATCCAAAAGAAGTTTGGCTCTTGTAGGAATCCAACTGAAGGAGAAGTCCGTAAGGAGTTTGGCTTCTATAGGAATCTGACTAAGGAGAGATCCAGAAGGAGTTCGGCTCCTAGAGGAATCCAATTGAAGGAGAAGTTTGGAAGGAGTTTGGCTCTTGTAGGAATCCGACTAAAGGAGAGGTCTGGAAGGAGTTCGGCTCCTATAGAAATCCGACTGAAGGAGAGATCCGAAAGAAGTTTGATCGCTGGAGGAAAAATTTTCAATCGAAGCTCTTCCATGATTACTAGTTGTATTAGACTAAGTATCTGACTGGACTTCGATGAGAGCGGGGTTTATTTTCAATAATAGACCCCCCACTCTCGAGTTTGAAATTCGAAGAAAGGGAGTACAAAAAAGATGACTGCCAAAGTTCTTTTTTGGGCTTTGTACCCATTGAGGTTGAAGCTTGGAGGAGATCTTATCTCTTGCCAAGGTTGAAGTAGATCCTATCTTCTATTGAAGTTGAAGCTCGAGGGAGATCTTATCTCCAGCCAAGGTTGAAGAAGATCTTATCTCCTATTAAAGTTGAAGCTCGGAGAAGATCTTATCTCCAATCGAGGTTGAAGGAGATCTTATCTCCTGTTAAAGTTGAAGAAGATCTTGTCGGGGTCTCTCATCTCACCTCATCTAAAATAAATGAGGTCTTCAACTTTGCTTACGTTAGGATGAGGTTCTTCTTCAATTTCTAATGGGCTGTAGGGGAACATAAGGGCTGTTGTTAGGGCCTTTCCCCTCATCTCATCTAAAATGAATGAGACCTTTGATTCTGCTTATATTAGAATGAGGTTCTCCTCCTATTCCTAACCGACTGTAGGCGCACATAAGGGTCACTGTCAGGGCCTCTTCCATCATCTCATTTAAAATAAACGAGGCCTTCGATTTTGCTCATGTTAGGATGAGATTCTCCTCCTATTCCTAATGGGCTGTAGGGGCACTTAAGGGCCATTGTTAGAGCCTCTCCCCTCATCTCATTTAAAATGAATGAGGTCTTTGATTTATCGAGGTTAACATGGCCATTTTTGATTGCTTCTTTTCTATCGTCACATAGTTTTTGCACCAAAAAATAATAATATTGAAATGAAGGAGTTTTATTGAAGAAAAATTATTGATAGTACATTCTCAGATTTTTTGAATTCTAAGGTCGTGGGAGCGTTGTTGCTCCGAGCTCCTTCAGGCGATATGTTTCGGACTGGACAACCTTCTCTATTTCATATGGGCCTTTCTAATTCAGGGCAAGCTTCTCCTGACTCTGAGGCTGAAAGATGGTGGCTCATCGAAGCACTAAGTCTCCCACTCTGAATATTTTATCTCTGACTCTGGAGTTAAAGTATCGGGCCACCCTTCGCCTATAGGCCATCATCTGAACCTAGGCTTCCACTCTTTTTTCTTCTAGCAGATCGAGGTTGATTTTGAGGTCTTGTACGTTATGCTGCTCATTGAAGGCTACGACCCATGCTGATGGGAGTTTAAGCTCAATTGGGATGACTACTTCCATTCCAAAGGCTAAGGCGAATGGTGTTTCTCCAATCGGTAGCCTTTGAGTAGTTCGGTATGCCTAGAGGATGTGGTAAAGTTCATCCACCTAGGCCTTCTTTGCTCTGTCGAGCCTTGTCTTAATGTCTTGCAACAAGATCCGATTGGTCACCTCAGCTTTCCTATTTGCCTATGGGTGAGCTACCAACGTGAAGTGATGGAAGATGTTTAGATCTTCGCAGAACTCAGCAAACCTCATCCCAGTGAACTGTCGCCCATTATCTATTATGAGAGTTTAGGATAGACCAAACTAGTAGGCAATTGACTTTCAGATGAAGTTCTATACCTTGGCCTCAATAATTTTTGCTAGTGGTTCGGCTTCAACCCATTTGGTGAAGTAGTTGATCGCAATCAGGAGAAACTTTCGTTATCTGAATGTCGTTGAAAAAGGGCCACGTATATCCATTCTCCACTACGCAAATGGCCAAGGTGTGCTTAGTGGAGTAAGCTCAGAGGCCCGTTGTCTTTGTATGTTTGCATTTCTTTGACAGTGGTCACATTTCTTGACATACTTCATAGAATCGTGGTACAAGATCAGCCAATATTATCCTTGTCGAAGTAGTTTTTGTGATAGAGATCTGACTCCTACATGACTTTCACAAATTTCCTCATGCACTTTCCATAATGTGAAGTTGATCTCTGAAGGTCGGAGATATCTCAGCAGTGGTAGTGAATACGAGCTTTTATACAACTTATCCTCATACAAAATGTATTGAAAGGCTTGATTCCTGAGTCTTCGAGCTTCTTTCGGATCATGAGGAAGAACTTTCTCTTTGAGATAAGCAACTAACGGATCAATCCAGCTTGGCTCAAGCTCTGTTTGCATAACGAGCTACAATTCCTTTGAGCTTGGGCATTTTAGAGTTTCAAAAAATACTTTTTTGGATAGTTTGGCTGGGGCTAAAGTGGCTAATTTAGAGAGGAGGTTGGCTCTCATATTTTTTGCCCTCAGAATCTATTGAATGCCAAAACTGCTGAAGGTTGGAGTCAAATCCTTTACTTTGTCAAGGTATTTCATCATACTTTCCTCCCATGCTTCATAGTTGCTACTAACTTGGCCGACCACTAATTGAGAATCACTGTAGACTTGAAGTCAATCTACTTTTAACTCTCTTGCTATTTTTAATCCGACGATCAGTGTTTTATATTCGATCCCGTTATTAGTTGTAGAAAATTCGAAGCATTGTGCGTACTCAGCGATGACTCCCTCGGGGTTGACTAGGACTAACCCCGCACCTGCTCCAGCGGAGTTGGATGAACTATCCACGTAAAGAGCCCAAAAACCTTCAGAAAGGTCGGTACTTTCTTTGGAGAGGCTCGGCTGCAACCATGGGATGCCGGTCATGTTCTACTCAAGCTCGGCTTTATCTAAAATGGTACATTCAACTATGAAGTTGGCTAGTGCTTGAGCCTTGATTGCTGGCTGAGGTCGGTAGTTGATGTTGAATTTCGTTAATTCAATGGCCTATTTTGCAATTCTTCCGAAAGTATCCATTTGATGAAGGATTGCTCTGATCGGTTGGTCAGTGAGGAGTGTTATAGCATATCCCTGGAAGTAAGGTTGAAGTTTTCTTGCTATAATCAGAAGAGCATAAGTCAAATTTTCCAACTTTATATACCTAGTCTCGGCATTCCTTAGGATCCGACTTATGTAGTAGACTGATAGCTATACTTTCGTCTCTTCTTTAACCAGGACTGCCACTAGTGCCGTAGGAGAGACCGCAAGGTAGAGAAATAGCTCCTCTTCGGATTTGGGTTTGGCTAGTAGGGGGTGAGCTGAGGTAGTTCTTGAGCTCGTCGAATGCCTTTTGGCATTCCTAAGTCCAGTGAAAATATTTTGGCTTCCCGAGGATTTGGAAGAAGGGCATGCAGTATTCGACTGATCTAGAGACAAAATGATTCAAAGATGCCACCTTCCTAGTCAGGCACTAAACTTTCTTGATGGACTTCGAAGCGGTCATCTCCTGGATAGCTCGAATTTTTTCTGGATTGGCCTTGATCCCTCATCTCGAGATCATGAATCCAAAAATTTTTTTTGAGGCTACCCCAAAAGCACACTTGATTGGGTTCAGCTTGATCTTATATTTTCTTAGTGCATTGAAAGCCTCTTCAAGGTTGGCGACATGATTGACAGTCTTTCGATTTTTGATCAGCATGTTGTCGACGTAAACCTCCATATTGTAGCCGATCTGCTTCTTGAAGATTTTATTGACCAAGTGCTGATAAGTCGCACCAACATTTTTAAGTCCAAAGGATATGACCCTGTAACAGTAAAGACCATGGTTAATAATAAAAGCAGTCTTCTCCTCATCCTCTGGTGCCATTCGAATTTGGTTGTAGCTAGAGAAGACGTCCATGAAGGTAAAGAGCTCATAGCCTGAAGTCACATCCACCAGTTGATCGATTCTAGGCAAAGGGTAGCTGTCTTTTGGGTAGGCCTTGTTAAGCTTCTTAAAGTTGATGCACATCCTTCACTTGCCATTGGCTTTTTTGGCAAGGACCATGTTAGAGACCCAAGTTGGATAGCTGACTTCTCGGATAAATCTGGTGTTGAGAAGCTTGTCAACTTCTTCTGTTATTACCTTCTGCCTTTTTGGTGCATGGCCTCGAACTCTTTCTTTCACTGGTCGATGCTTGGGATCAATGGCCAGTCGATGTTTCATAACCTCAGCATCAATCCCGGGCATATCCATCGGAACCTAGGAGAAGATGTTGGCATTCCTCTGTAAGAAGGCGATGAGCTACTTTCAAACTTCATCATCTAGATTAGAGCCAATTTGCACCGTATGCTCTACATTTCCATCATTCAGAGGGATGGCCATAAGATCTTCTATGGGCTTGCTCTATTCTTTGGCAAAGTCATCGCAGACATCTAGCCCGTCAATAGGACAAGGGTCAGACTGTGCTTCCTTTCGCAGGGCAATTGAGTAGCAGTGCCTTGCTAGAGCTTGATCTCTCCTGATCTCTCTGATTTCGTAACTTGTCAGGAACTTCATCTTTAAATAATAGGTGGACACCACCGTCCGAAGTGCATTTAAACTAGGTCGGCCAAGAATTGCTCCACCTATGCTCTGGATTATTTTGGATATTGCTCAGCAACCGCAGCTAGAGTCATTACACCTTCAACTGGTATTGCAGCACTAGCGAGCCTACTAGGAGGAAGTTTATTGGTCCAAGCTGACTATTAGATTTTGATATTTTGGAGAAAGCATCAAAAAACAAGATGTCAACCAAACTTTCATGATCAACTAGGATGCAACGTACATCATAGTTCGCTATATTTAGAGAGATTACAACCACATCATTATGCAAAAATTGTACTCTCCATGCATCTACCTTAGTGAAGGTTATGGATTCTTCAGCCCTCCATCTTTTCACTGATCCCCCAGAGCTACTGGCCTCTTCTCACCAAAGTCTCCTAGAGATAGTGTTGATGATGCTGAGAGGCGGCCAATCTTCTTATTGTTCCTCCCTTCTTGGTGGTTCAGGCTATGATAGTGCCCTCGATCGATCTTCTCTCGCTTCAGATCGGCGTATGAGGAATCGAGCTAGTCGACCTCTCCTGATGAGCTCCTCGATCTTGTCTTGGAGCTGAATGCATTCTTTAGTATCATGGCTGTGATCATGATGGTAGAGACAGTATTTGCTAGGATTGCGTTTGCCAGGGTGAGTGCACATTTTTTCAGGTCTCGATAATTGCTCCTTGATCTCCATCAATACATATGTTTTTAGAGCATTAAGGAGGGCGTAGTTGTGAAACCTTCTATGAGGAGAACTTCTTTGTGCCCTTCTATTGGGGCTTCTTTGACGACGAGCTTGAGGAGGAGTTCGGGCTCGCTGATGCTCGAGGGGAGTCCGTGAGCATGGTTGAACTTCATTCGACCCTCCATTAGCTATGGGTTTATTAGACTCACCCGCCTGCCACTTTTTTGTGGCTTCCTCATCCTTCAATTTGAAGGTTTCTTCCACTCGGACATATCCTTCAGCCCAAGCTAGCAGATCGATAAAGTCTCTGACATACTTTTTCTCTAGGGAGAACATTAAATTATTCTTCGAAAGGCTGTCCTTGAGTGTGGCCATTACAGCAGACTGATTCAGGTTTCGAACTTCCAATGCAGGCATTAAGTTGGATGACATAAGATTGGATAGATTTCTCCTCCTTCTGCTTGATATGCATCAAAAAATTCGAACCTCGATGTGGACGTCGGCTGCTGACAAAATGAGCTACAAACTGATATTTCATCTGATTAAATAAAAAGATCGTACCCAGCTTCAATGCCGAGTACCCATTTCTTGCTGCTCCTTTTAAAGTAGACAGAAAAGCTCAACATAAGATGGCGTCTGGTATGCCATGGAGCAACATCATGATCCAAAAAATCTCCAGATGATCGATCAGATCAGTGGTTCCATCGTAGCTTTCAAATTGGAGAAGTTCGGAGGAAGCAGACATTGGTTGGTGAAGAACTTCGACATATATCAATTCCAGAGGGGTTCGAACTCCTAAAGAGAATATGGCTAGAGGGTATCATCTGGAAGGAATACTACTTAAAATCTGAAAGTAATCTACTAGAGGAATTCAAATGAAGTTCGACTGAAGGAGAAGTTCGGAAGGAGTTTAGCTCCTATAGAAATTCAACTGAAGGAGAGGTCCGAAAGAAGTTTGGCCCCTAGAGGAATCCGACTGAAGGAGAATTTTGAAAGGAGTTCGGATCCTATAGGAATTCGATTGAAGGAGAGGTCCAAAAGGAGTTCGGCTCTTGGAGGAATTTGATTGAAGAAGAAGTCTGGAAGGAGTTTGGCTTATATAGGAATCTGACTGAAGGAGAAGTTCGAAAGGAGTTCAGCTCCTCTAGAAATTCGACTGAAGAAGATGTCCGAAAGGAGTTTGGCTCCTATAGGAATCCGACTGAAGGAGAGGTTCAGAAGGAGTTTTGCTTCTATAGGAATTTGATTGAAGGAGGGGTTCGAAAGGATTTCGGCTCCTATAGAAATCTAACTGAAGGAGAGGTCCGAAAGGAGTTCGACTCCTATAGGAATCCAACTAAAGGAGAGGTCCGAAAGAAGTTCGGCTATTGGAGGAAGAATTCTCGATGGAAGCTCTTTTGTGATTACCAGTTGTGTTAGGCTAAGCATCAGACTGGACTTCGATGGGAGCAGA
Organism: Cocos nucifera; assembly: GCA_006176705.1. NCBI lineage: Eukaryota > Viridiplantae > Streptophyta > Magnoliopsida > Arecales > Arecaceae > Cocos > Cocos nucifera. Next base: position 194,605 of record QRFJ01002681.1, read on the forward strand.
ATTTATCCCCAATAGTTATGATGGTACAGATAGTACTTGTTCGGATTGCACTTGCTTAGGAGAGATCGCATTTTATCCAATCTTGATAACTGCTCTTTGATTTCCATCAATACTTGAGTTTTTGGAGCATTCAGAGGAGTATAGTTATTGAATCTTCTAAGAGGAGGCTTTCGTCGCATTCTACCATCCAAGCTTCTTGGCCGACAAGCCCAAGTTGGAGTCCGGGTTTGTCTACATTTAGGAGGGGTCATGGAACACGATTGAACTTCATTGAGCTTTTCTTTTAAGGAAAATTTCTTGAGATTCAATCCATAATAAGTCTAGAATAAGGTCAAGGATGATGAATGGAGTTCAATGAGCCCAAGAATGGCCCAAATGGAGTCTAGATGGAGAAGTTACGTACAAAAGAAGATCAAAGTGGGTTAGCATGGCCCACAAGCCCATCGGAGGGGCCCATAGGTGGCGCCGACCGATTGCGGTGTGGCCCAAACTAGCAGCACCCGGCAACACTGGGCCAGCCACATGCTGGGCTGGCCAAGAGTTCAAGTGCATTCGGGTGCCCAAGCCCACCATGGTGTGCGGTCCACGGTGGACCATCGGTGTACAAAACCCCACATGGACCAGTTGGCTATTTCTAGACCGTTTCATGTGGTCTACAATACTATTCTATGGACTGATCATGATTCGATGGCTTAGAGAGGAGCCGATCATGATCTGATAGTTGAGGATTGATTTGGCCTGTTGAATTACTATTTTCTGTGCGATCTGATGGCCAGGAGAGGTCCTGGTCATGATCAAATGGTTGAGAAGCAATCCTAGCTTAATCAAAAGGTTGTGTGCATGATCCGATAGTCCAGAAGGGAGCCGATCATAATCAGATGATTCAAAATTGATCTTAGATGTGTTTGGAACTGGGTTTCCTATTGAAATATTTTTTTTGAGTTTCTAGAGTTTATATAATTTTGATTGATGAACTATTTATTGCATTGAAAAGCTGGTGATGTTTTAGAGATGCTCAGATCTTTTTGAGAGATTTTATAAGAATTTTGTTAGATATGTGCTCTAGAAGCCAGATTGGCTGACACTTGTAATATACTTTCTTGGGCATTTTTATAATTTTGATTAAAAATTAATAAAGAGTTATGTTCTTCTATCACATTATGTATAAAGTGTTTGTGATACATCCTTTGAGCAAATGAAAATTATAACGCATTTTTTCAAGAGTTGAAAAATTTAAGACATGTATTATCATAATTAATTCATAAACTACTCTCGACTATAGGATCATCACGAGGATTATGATTGATCTAGAAGATTGGTATATAATTGCTTTCTTAGGATAGATGGGTCTTAAGTCTACTATGTAGAGATACTCAAGCAAGAGTACTGGTACTCGTTGAGAATGAGAGCACTGAGCATGACCACCTCAAGCAGTCATAAGGGAGTCTACCTTCTCATCGATGTCTAGCTCGATGCTGCAGTCGTGTGACTGGTTCTTTGATCTAAAGTGCATTAGTAGTTCACCTTGAGGGTGTTATAGTTTGACTATACCATAACTCAATCTCCTAGATATTCAAAATCTTGAGGTGTATGTTGGCTATAGCATGTTCATTATAGGAATTGGATCACACCAAGATGAGATCTATCATCCTCGGTAGAGGAGGAGTAGTCCTATGATGATCATGAGATTCGAGTTCTTAAGCCCATAGCTATGGTAGAGTGAAATAATAGAAAAGAGTTTTCTATTAGGATTTCATATTAGACTCAAATCAAATGATTTATTCATATGATGGGTGTTGGATTTGACAAGTTCATCTTAACCCTAATCCTATTGGGGCTAATGATAAAATAACCCAATCACACAAGTAGCTACACCAAGAGGTTCATATTTAGTTCTGGTGGGTTGTCACCATATACTACTTAGTGTCACTAGTAGATTTTAAGATCAATTAGAATTGTCTTGATGATCGATGATTCTAATTGGATGAACTGGAAGAGTTCTAGTCCATCGAAAGATGTTTTGATGATGTTGATGATGGAGATCATGACATCACCCATTACCATATAGAACTGAATCTAACTGGATCACATAAATAAGGATTTGGATCTGGATATCATCAATTAGACTAACCCAACTTGATTGATTTAGATTAGATCCAATTAGGTTCAAGAAAATCATGCTAGCACATGATTAAGTCTAACATTCTCCTTTTATAGTCTTTCTAGTTCGTCTCGACTCAGTCAAATTAAATTTGGTTAATCCGAAAGCCCTGCATGGGTTTGTCCTAATCTAACAGAACTTGACTTGGTCATAACAAGGTTTGTCCTGGTCAGAACAAGGCTTGTCCTAATCTGACAAGGCTTGTCCTGATGAGATCAAAGCCTGTCCTAAAATCATGAGATAAAATTTGGACAAGGCTCATCCAAGAACCCTATATGGATTTTGTCCCGATCTGACTAGAGCTTTTCTAGGTCGGTTTAGGACTAGTCCTAACCTAAAAAGGGCTTGTCTTAAATCCCATAAGATGGGAATAAGACAAGGGTCAACTTTGACCCATTTTGCAGGAAAGAAGGGAGAGGGGGCGTGCGCCCCCTGGAGATTTCTTGGGGGTGCACGCCATAGGTGTTTCATGAGATGGAGAGAGAGTGCACATCCCCCTAGGCATGCGACCCATATGGATAAGGGTAAGAGCCCCATTCAAATGAGATTTGAATGGGTCAAAGCTTTGAATTTGATTCAAACTCTTGGAGATAAGTTGCTTATGCCAATTCAACTTCATCCTCCCATCTCCATGCCACTTTCTCCTATGTTTTGTGGGACAAAAATCTAAGAAAAGAGGGTGGGGCATGGAATTTTAGATTGAGAGTCCTTCTGCTTTAAGCAATCTAGTTAATTAAAGCTCCAGGACTCTAGGGTGGTGCTAGGTCTATAAATAGGGCCCTGCGCAAGTTGTTTTGCATCACAATTTCTCTACGGCGATGCCCTGCTTCTCCCACCATCTCCATGCCCTCTTCCAAACCTCCTCTTCCTCTTCCATGGCCAAGGAGTGGGCAACAATCAGAGGTCAAGAGTTGGCCTCTGATTCCATAAAGCTGCATGACTAGTTCTTGGATCAAGAGATGAAAGTGCTACTATCGACGATCAGTTTGAATGCATCACCGTTTGATTCCAAATCTAAAGTTTTGACATCAGATCTAGAAGGAGAAAGTGTCCAGATCTAACCTGAGTGGACTTTGGTAGAGGTCGGGCGCGTGTGCGACTAGATCCAGATCCTCCAGGTGCTGTTAGATCATTAACAGGGTAAACCATTTATCCAAATCAAGTAACAATTATTGTTCCATCTTTATTTTAATTTTGTATTTACAATCAGATCATACCAATCAGATCTAAGAACTCTTAGATCTAATCAGATCATGAAAAAAAAATTTAAATTTTTACTTTAGATTAGATTAGGTCAAATTGATCTTGCGGTAGGAAAACTAGATTTTTCTTCAGATTTTGGGGTTTCTTATTAAGAGACTCTTGCATAAGAGTTGAGTGGTAAGTTTCTCTCCTATCATTTGGTTTTTTCTTTCTCTCATAGTGAAGTTTGCATGCCCCATGGAGATAGACCTTGGTCTAATCCATGTATATTTAATTGTATACTCTCTTGTCCTGTATTCTTCTTTCTTTCTCTTATGATATCCACACGTGATCAAGTACAATGCAAGTAGTATCAAGAAGGTACTGTGGTCATGGTGTCCTAGCTAGACTCCATAATAATTGATATCAAAGCAAGTTTATACCCTAATAATTGGTATTAGAGCAAGATGATACTAGCACACGTGGTTGCCCAGATCATGACGGTGTTGATCAAGATCAAAGGAGATAGAGAAGACAAGCACAATCAAGGTGAAGATTAGCTGAATTGATGAAAAGGGCAATTTCTCCTTATGGCAAGCAAGGGTCAAGGATGTGCTCATCCAACATGGTTTGATCGACGCTCTTTTGAATGAAAAGAAGCCAAACACCATAGAGGAGAGGACCTGAGAGCAACTATAGATGTAGATGGTAAGTACCATCCGTATGTATCTAGTGAATGAGATGGTGATCCATATACTTAGCAAGACTTCTTCGATGGTGCTATGGTCGAAACTCGAGGAGTTGTATATAGCGAAGTCCCTCACCAACACCCTCTTCCTTTGGAGATAGTTCTACCAACTACAGATGATCGAGGGATAGAGCGTGCAAGAGCATCTTAGCTACTTTCAAAAGATTCTCACTCATCTTCTCTGTGTAGGTGAGAAGATTAAGGAGAAGATTAGGGTGTTGGTCTTGCTAACATTGCTTTCTCCTTCATTTGAGTCCTTGGTGACTACTCTTCTAGTAGGAAAGAGCGCCATCAAGATGGATAAGATCACTATGATAATTCTCCAGAATAAGGCTCTTAGGAGGGAGAATCCAGCTTTAAGCTCAGATGGTGGCAGCTTAGTTTTGATAATTTCTGAAGGACTAGGTGGCAGCAGATGGAGTGGTAGAGGATCGCAAGGAGGATGATCCAAGTCCAAAAAGAGAGACCCAAGCAAGATCAAATGCTACTGATGCGACGAGTTGGGGCATCATATCAGAGATTGCCCATAGCTCAGGGATCAGATGAGGGCTACTATGGTGATGGCCTATAGCGATATAGAAGGCAGTGATGATGTTCTTCTGGTTATTGATGAGGTATCTACTTCTTTCTTCTTTTGGATTATAGATTCTGCTTGTTCCCATCATGTATGTTATGGAGAGAAGTTGTTTGATTCCTTGGAGATTAGTGAGAATACTGTGTTCCTGCTAGATGGATCGAGCTATGAGATCAAGGGCAGTGAGATGGTTAGCATGAAGCTCCAAGATGGAATAGTGAAAAAGTTGGATGAGGTTCGATACATACCCAGCTTTAAGAGGAATCTAATTTTATTGAGCAAATTGGTTAGATTGGCTTCAAATAAAAAGCTGATGGAGAAATCTTGAAGTTCATGCACGACAGTAGGGTGGTGATAAGAGAAAGAAAGTATGGAGGACACTAGCTCATGGTGGAGAGCCTAGTGCGAGGTGGAGCTCCCGGTGGAGATGGATCAGGCATGAGATGCGAGACTTGGGAGGATGAGAGAAGATGTTGCAAAGTAAAGTTTCTATTATCACAGGAGGCTATCCCAAGCAAGTCTCAGGTCAGAGTGATTATAGCCATTGATGGAAGTGGGATCGAGTAGCCTAGCTCAACTCCCACATTTGCCCATCCATGAGACAGCAGGCATGCCCCAGGGTGCATGGGCGAGACACATCACAGGCTCTCAAAGATAGATGGAGGTCAAATATCGAGTCAAGATGAAGATTATTGAGAAAAATGCCTTCAAATTCAGTCCATAATAAGCCCAGAACGAGGTCCAAGATGATGAATGGAGTCCAACAAGCCTAAGAATAGCTCAGATGGAGTTCAGATGGAGATGTTACGTGCAAAAGAAGATTAGAGCAGGATAGCATAGTCCTTAGGCCCATCGAAGGGGTCTACAAGAGGCATCGACTGGTGATGGCATGGCCTAGATCGGTAGTGCATGATGGCATTGGGCCAGCCATGCATTGAGCTGGCAGGTATGCGAAGGAACCAGATGTAGGATTTTAGGGCTAGATCTTGAAATTTTTTCAAGATCAGACAGTGGAAGACTAAAATTAATCAAAATTAATTTTAAATATTAAAAAATACCTAAGATCTAATATTCTATTACATGATCATGGCATGTTATTAAATCAAAAATTAAAATATAATGAAGAAACTAAAATATGTTGATCACATCAACATGTATATACACTACATCTAATACAAGTATGAAAATAATAGATCAGATCTATTACCTATATAAGTTAGACTTTCTAACTTGCTGATTCAAGCTTGAGGATGAAGTTGCAAGCTGTACATGCATCCGACGTTTAGGAGTTGTCCACATGAGCCCACAAATCATGATCAAAAGTTCTGATGTAGGAAATCAATATAGTATACTAGTACTGTGTTGATCCTTCTTTGACGGTCGATCAAATGCCTCCTTCTTCTGGATTTGGACTCTTCCAAAGAGGAAAGGGAGGAGAGGAGGTTTTAGATGTGAGACAGTCTCAGAAAAATCAAAGAAGGAGGAAGGAAAGAGGTGAACATAGCAACCCTAGAAGAAGACCCTCTTCTTCCTCTTCACTTTGCTCTCACCTAGACACCTAGTTTGGTGTCTATGAAACACCAATGCCCAAGGACTCTCTCTCCTTGGTTTATATACACCCCAAAGCTCTCTCAATGATCTATAACCTCACACAAAACCAGTCTAAAATTCAACCTAAATATATAGGAAAAAAGGAGTCCTTATCTAGGTCAAAAACTAGACAAGAAATGTCCAATTTGGGCAAGTCAAGGGGCGCACAACTCTTGGGCACCCTCTCCAAAATTTTAGGTGTGGACCATCTGAGAAAATTTCCCAAAACATTTTTCTATTTACCATAAAAAATAAAGAGAAAATAGAGAGGAGGGTGACACACATGGGAGGAGGAATTTTGGTTTTTCAAAACACTATCTCATAGGATTTGAAACCAAAACAAATTTTCTTCTTTGACTTGGTCCACTATCTAATTTTCATATGAGAAAGAGAGGAGAAGAGGGCGTGCATAAGAAGGCCTAATAGAGAGGTTTTTGTTACATAAAATAAGAGAGAAAGAGGGCATGGGGTTGAAGGGAAATCCTGATTTCCCGATCCAGATTCGTCCAGATCTGATTTGGGTAATCCTATTACCCTGTAGATGATCCAGATTGCAGTGGAAGGTTCTGGATCTTAGCCACGCAAGCACCTGGCCTCTACCGGTATCCACTTGGGTTGGATCTAGAGATCCTCTTCTTCTCTATCACACCTCCAAAAATCAGATCTGGATCTGATCTAGAGGATCTTCAAAACTCTTTTGAAGATCTGCAGTCGTCCTTTTGCAGCAGCGCAGCCTTCTTGATTTTGATCGCCTTTCCTTGATCTGAATCGCACCAACCTAAGTCCAAAACACCTTTTGGATGTGGAGAGCAAGGGGAGAAGAAGCTATGGCATGGAGAAGGAGGGGAGAGGCAGCCTTGGGGCGTGGGGTTTCTCAATTGCATTCGCTTAGGATTAGGGTTGGGCGCAGGGTCTTATTTATAGACCTCTTGTGATCCAACTCCTCTTCCTCTCAACCAATCACAACCCTTTGTGAAATCAGATCTAAATCTGATTGGTTGGAATAGAGACCCCTGGATTCCTCCTTAGAGGGCGCCTAAGACCAGTCAAACTGGATTCTTAGTAGAACTCTGATTGGAATCCAAAAGGGAGGTGGAGTCCTTGTCCAACAAGGACTCCTAGGCGCCTCCTACTTGGGCTCACGCCACCCTTGGCGTGCGCCCTTCTCCTTGCCAGGTTCTGGCAGGGGGACAGGCCCCCACCAGCTCTCCAATAGGTGCATGACATGTGGTCAAAAGTCAAAGGGTCAATGGTCAACGTTTGACCAGTCAAAGGTAGACTTTTGACCAAAGTCAAAGAACAAGAAATGGCAGGTGACCAAAAATGGCAGGTAATGTCTTACAAATAAGACAACCTATTCTGACTTGGACAACCTCCAGTCAGACCATATGAAGGCCTCTGATTGAGCACAAACTCCTTTGGCTCAGTCAGGACAACTTATTTATGATAGTAAAAGAAGAACGTTAGGTTCAATCGAGTGCTAGCACGATTTCCTTGAACCTAATTGAATCTCATTCAGATCAATTGAACTAGATCAGTTCAATTGATGATCACCAGATTCAAACCCTTGTTTGTGTGACCCAGTTAGGTTCAGTTCTGTATGGTAATGGGATATGTCATGATCTCTATCATAGACATCATCGAAACTCCTTTCGATGGATCAGAACTCTTCTGATTCGAACAGCTAGAATGATCGATCATCTAAATCATTCTAATTGCTCCCAAAATCCACCAGTGACACCTAGCAGTATATGGTGGCAACCCATCAGAGCTGAATGCGAACCTCTTGGTGCAGCTACCTGTGTGATTAAGTTCTTCTATCTTGAGCCCCGATCAGATTAGGGTTAAGGTGAACTCGTCAAACCCTAGTCTCTGTCATATGATGTAATCATTCGATTCGAGTCCAATGTGAAAATCTAAATAGAAACTCTTTCTATTATTTCACTCTACCATGGCCATGGATTTCTGGACTTGATTCTCATGATCATCATAGGGCTACTCCTCTACCACCGAGGTAGATAGATTCCATCTTGATGCAATCCAGTTCCTACAATGAACATGCTATAGCCAACATACACCTCAGGGTTCCATATGGCTAGGAGACCGAGTAATGGTGTAGTCAAACTATAACACCCTCAAGGTGAACTGCCGATGCATCTCAGGTCAAAGAACCAGACACACTACTGCAGCATCGAGTCAGTCATTGACGAGAAGGTAGACTTCCTAATGACTACTCGAGGTGGTCACGCTCAGTGCCCTCGTTCTCTAACGAGTACCTGTACTCTCGCTCCGGTGTCTCCACACCGTAGACTCAAGACTCATCTACTAAAGAGAAGCGATCGTACACCAACCTTCCGGATCAATCACCATCCTCGTGATGATCCTATGGTCGGGAGCTGTTTATGAGTTAATAATGATTATTCATGTCTTAAATTTTCAACTCTTGAAAATATGAATTATCATTACCATTAACTCAAAGGATGTATCACAGACACTAAATACACATGTGCGATAGAAAATAACCCATTTCATTAATTATAGTCAAAATTATAATTTTGCCCCTAGAAGTGTATTACAAGTGTCAGCCAATTCTGGCTTCTAGGGCACATATATCTAACAATCTCCCACTTGTCCTAAAGCCAATTGGCTACAAGTCTAAGTCCCATCTTCTCAAGGTGGGCTTCGATCTTCTGCTGGCCCAACGGCTTTGTAAGTGGGTCTGCCACATTATCTGCGGAGTTGACTCTCTTGACCTCAACGTAACCTTTCTCAAGGTAATCGCGGATGAGATGATATCGCCGCTCAATGTGCTTGGACTTCTGGTGAGACCTCGGCTCCTTAGCAAGGGCTATGGCGCCATTGTTGTCGCAGTAAAGAGGAATGGCATCTGATGGCATTACTCCAATTTCTGCAGCAAACTTCTTGTACCAGAATGCTTCCTTTGCAGCCTCTGATGCAGCTATATATTCTGCTTCCATGGTGGAATCTGCTATCACAGTTTGCTTGGAACTCTTCCAGCTGACAGCTCCACCATTGCACACAAACAGACTTCCAGATGTCGACTTTCGATCATCTTCAGATATCGACTCCGAGAAATGGCTTGAGGCAATGAAAGTCAGAGATCGACTCGAATGCACTCAAATCAGTCTGGATCTTGATAGATCCACCAGAAGGTATAGTACTATTGGGTGTAAATGGATCTTCAAGAGAAAGATTGGTGCAGATGGGGAATGTGGAGATATTCAAGGCTAGACTGGTGGCAAAAGGTTATAGTCAACGTGAAGGCATTGACTATCAGGATACCTTTTTCCCCGTAGTTATGCTAAAAACCATCCGCACTATTGCTGCCGTTGCAGCCTATTTCGATCATGAATAATATTGGCAAATGGACGTGAAAACGGCATTCCTAAATAGATATCTTGAGGAAGATATCTATATGGAACAGCCGCTAGGTTTCACATCCAGTGATACTGATCACAAGGTTTGCAAGCTGCAAAGGTCCATATATGGACTTAAGCAAGCATCTCGGAGCTGGAACACTCGTTTCAATGATGTGATCAAAAAGTTTGGTTTCATTCAAAAATGAAGAGGAACCATGTGTTTCAAAAAGGGTCAGTGGGAGCGCTGTTGTCTTCCTTGTATTGTACGTGGATGACATCCTCCTTATTGGATGATATTCCCATGTTGACATCAGTCAAGATGTGGTTTGTCCAAGGAATTCTCATGAAAGACCTAGTGAAGCATCCTTTATTCTAGAATTAAGGTCTATAGAGATAGACCGAATAGGATGCTAGGACTTTCACAGAAGATGTACATAGAGGAAGTTACTAAAGAGGTTTAGTATGGAAAAATCTCTAAAGGGATTAATACCCTTCAGACATGGTATTCATCTTTCCAAGAAGATGTTACCTAGCACACCTGAGGAAATAGAACGCATGAGCAAGATCCTTATGCTTCTACAATTAGGGAGCCTCATGTATGCATGCTATGTACATGACCTGAATAGCCCATGCTGTGAGTGTCACAAGCAGATTATCAGTCAAATCCAGGTGAAGAACACTGGACTTCTGTGAAATGTTATCCTTAAGTACTTGAGAAGAACTAAGGATATGATGTTGGTCTTTGGTAATGGAGAACTCCAATTCAGGGTATACACAGACTCGGCTTCATGTCGATAT
>QRFJ01002682.1:0-48129 GCA_006176705.1 Cocos nucifera
TAAATGGGATTCAATTAGGTTCAAGGAAATCGTGCTAGTACTCGATTGAATCTAATGTTCTTCTTTTACTATCATAAATAGTTATCCTAACTGAGCCGAAGGAGTTTGTGCTCGATCAGAGGCCTTCACTTGGTCTGACTAGAGCCTGTCTAGGTCAAAAAAGGGTTGTCTTATTTTGTAAGATAATACCTGTCATTTTTGGTCACCTGCCATTCTCGTCCTTTGACTTTGGTCAAAAGTTGACCTTTGACTAGTCAAATGTTAACCATTGACATTTTGACTTCTATCCACATGTCACACACCTATTGGAGAGCTGGTGGGGCTTGTCCCTCTACTAGAAATTGGCAAGGAGGAGGGTGCACGTGGGGCTTGTCCCTCTGCCAGAAACTGGCAAGGAGGAGGGCGCACGCCAAGGGTGGCGTGCACCCAAGCTTGAGGCGCCCAGGAGTCTCTATTGGATAGGGACTCCATCTCCTTATTGGATTTTGATTAGACTTCTCCTAAGAACCAACTTTGACTGATCTTAGGCACCATCTAAGGATTAATCCAAAGGACTCTATTCCCACCAATCAGATTTAGATCTAATTTCACATAGGGTTGTGATTTATTGGGATGAAGAGGAGTTGGATCACGCATAGTCTATAAATAAGACCCTACGCCCAACTCAAAAAGAAGAATAATTCTCTACACCCCAAGGCTGCCTCTCTCTTCCTCCTCCACACCAAGTTCATCTTCTCCCTCTCCTCTCCACGCCCAAAGAAGTTTGGGATCTAGGTTGGTGCAATCTAGGGGAGAGAAAGGTGATAGAAAGCTAGAAGGCTGTGCTGCTGCAAAGGACAACTGCTGATCTTCGAAAGCTATTTTAAAGATCCTTCAAATCAGATTTAGATCTGATTTTTGGAGACGTGATAGAAAAGAAGAGGATCTCTAGATCCAGCCCAAGTGGATACCGGTAGAGATCAGACACTTTCGTGGCTAGATCTAGAACCTTTCACTGCTTATAGGATCATCAACGGGTAATAGGATTATCCTACATCAAGATAAATTAAATCTAATTTAATTTATCTATATTTTATTTTAATTATTAGAATAATGAAAATTAAATCTGAAATATCTCAGATCTGATTCGGATCAAAGGAAAAGATTTTTGAAATATATCTCTTGATCCGATCAGATCTGAACGAACCTGATCTGAAAAATTAGAATTTTTCTTCATGAGAGTGGTGGAACTATTATTGGGGATAAATCCCACTCCTGCCAAAGTCCAGTCTGATGCTTAGCCTAATGCAACTGATAATCATGAAAGAGCTTTGATCAAAAATTCTTCCTTCAATGGCCGAACCCCTCCAACGGTCGAACCCCAGTCGAACTCCTCCGGCGGCCGAACTCCTCTCAAACTTCGACCAAACTACTTCTAGATTTCTCCTTCAGTCGGATTCCTCCAGGAGCCAAGCTCCTTCCGAACCTCTCCTTCGATCGAATTTCTTAAGAGGCCAAACTCCTCCAGCAGTCGAATTTCTCCAGGAGCCAAACTTCTTCTAAATTTCTCCAGCAGTCGGATTTCTCCAAGAGCCGAACTTCTTTCGGATGTCTCCTTTAGATGGATTCCTCCAAGAGCCAAACTCCTTCCAAACTTCTCCTTCAATCGAATTCCTCAAGGAGCCAAACTTCTTCCAAACTCCTTCAGCAGTCGAATTTCTTTAGGAGCCAAACTTCTTTCAAATTTCTCTAGTAGTCAGATTTTTCTAGGAGCCGAACTTCTTCCAGACATCTTCTTCAGTTGGATTCCTTCAGAAGCCAAACTCCTACAATGGTCGAATTTCTTCAGGAGCCGAACTCCTTCCGAACATCTCCTTTAGTCGGATTCCTCCAGGAGCCAAACTTCTTATGGACTTCTTCTTCAGTCGGATTTCAAATACCTGCTTCCTCTGGATGGTTACGACTATCATTTGTTAGTCTACTATAGGCAACCCCACTATCGAGTAGTTACGACTATCATTATCAATCTATTACGAGTGATACCACTCTCTATAATAAATTCCATGCAGTCCCGAATGGGCAGCTACCAAACAGCTATGGCTATCACTATCAGTCTGCTTCGAAACTCCATCTACAAAAGGGACCCTCAAAATATATTTTTTCTAAGCTCGCTTCTCCTTCCTAAAACTCTGCAAAACTCTTTCCTGAGCACTTCATTCCTATTGGCCAAAAGAGCTGACTTGTTCGTCAGAGGGTCCTACCAGAGCCATCACCATCAACTCCTTTTTTATAGACACAACGAACATCTTATTTTTTTTTCTCAGTAATCGTAGAATCAAGGAAAAAATTTTGACAGTTGCCTTTTTACTCCCTTCCTTCGAATTCCGAACTTGAGAGTAGGAGGCCTATTATTGGGGATAAACCCCACTCCCGTCAAAGTCTAGTCTGATGCTTAGCCTAATGCAACTAGTAATCACAGAAGAGCTTCGATTAGAAATTCTTTCTCCAATGGTCGAACCCCAGCTGAACCCCTCCAGTGGTCGAACCTCAGCCGAGCTCCTCCAACGATCGAACCCCAGCCGAGCTCCTCTAGCGGTCGAACTTCTCTCGGACTTCAGTCGAACTACTTTTAGATTTTTTCTTCAGTTAGATTTTTCTAGGAGCCAAACTCCTTTCGAACATCTTCTTTAGTCAAATTCCTTCAGAAGCTAAACTCCTTTTGAATGTTTCCTTCTCCAGGAACCGAACTTCTTTCAGACGTCTCTTTCAGTCGGATTTCTCAAGGGACCGAACTCCTTCCAAACTCCTCCAACTATCGAATTTCTCCAAAAGCTGAACTCCTTTCGAATTTCTACAGCAGTCGAATTTCTTCACGAGATAAACTTCTTCTGAACGTCTCCTTCAGATGGATTCCTTCAGAAGCCGAACTCCTTCCAGACCTCTTCTTTAGTCGAATTCCTCAAGGGACCAAACTTCTTCCAAACTCTTCCAGCAGTCAAATTTCTCTAGGAGCTGAACTCCTTCCGAATTTCTTTAGTAGCCGAATTTATTTAGGAGCTAAACTTCTTCTGGACATCTTCTTCAGTCAGATTCCTTCAGGAGTTGAACTCCTTCTGAACTCCTCCAATAGTAGGATTTCTTCAGGAGCCAAACTACTTTCGGACATCTCCTTCAGTCAGATTCTTTTAGGAGCCAAACTCCTTATGGACTTTTTCTTTAGTCGGATTTCGAATGCCTACTTCCTTCGAATGGTTATGACTGTCATTTATCAATCTACTATAGGCAACCCCACTATCGGATGGTTATGACTGCCATTATCAGTCTATTATGAGTGACACCATTCTCCGTAATAAATTTCATGCAGCCCCAAGCGGGCAGCTATCAGACAGCTATTATTGTCACTATCAGTCTGCTCTAGGACTTCATCTACAAAAGGGATCCTCTAGATATATTTTCTCTAAGCTCTCTTCTTCTTTCCAAAATTTTGTGGAACTCTTTCATGAGCACTCCATTCTTGTTGGTCAGAAGAGCTGACTTGATCATTGGAGGGTTCTATCGGAGCCACCACCACTGCCTCTGGATGGGACTTTATTTTGCAGGTCACCGACGGTGACCTCATCTTCCTCCACTCTAGCTCGATCCGACGTCAACCAGATTCTGCACCAATATTCTCCTTCAACCCAACTTCTCCAACAGTTAAACTTCTCCTGAACTTCTTCTTCAGCCAGACTCCTCCAATAGTCGGAGTTCTTCCAAACTTCTTCTTCAGCCAGACTCCTCCAACAGTTGGACTCCTTCCAAACTTTTCTTCAGTCGGACTCCTCCAATGATCAAACTCCTTCCAAACTTCTCCTTCAACCAGACTCCTCCAGTAGTTGAACTCCTTCGAAACTTCTCCTTCAGCCAGACTCCTCTCCCAGTCGGACTCCTCCAATAGTCGAACTCCTATTGAACTTTTTCTTCAATCGAACTCCTCCAATAGTCGAACTCCTCCTAGATTTTTTTTCATACAGACTCCTCCAAACAGCTAAACTCCATCTAAACTCTATCCAGTAGCCCTAGAAGACCTCGGCTTTTGCCCTTTACGTAGCCAAAAGAACCATCAATCTCTTCATCCGAGCTTCCATCGTTGGATCCGATGGGCTCGCACATCATGACAACAGATACTATCCTCCATAACAAACTTCGTATGGCCCTGAACGACCCACTACCAAATGGTTACGATAGTCACTATCAGTTTGTTACAAGCTCCATCTATATAAGAGACCCTCTAGATATGCTTTCTTCCTGAAGCTCTCCTTCTCTTCCTTAAAACTCTGCTAGAATCTCTCTACGTATTCCATTTCTATTAGCTGAAAGAGCTGACTTGATCATCGAAGGATCTTGCTGGAGTCACCACCCTAGACTCTGAATGAGACTTATTTTGCAGATTCCGACGGTGACCTCATCCTATCAAAATTCAGCTTCGACTTCGGTGATGGCCAAATTTCATGCCAATAGGATTGGTGCTAGAGGAAGAGCCTCAAGTTATTGAGGTTTCTTTGTTCTTGAAGGAATACATGGTGGAGATCCGTCTTCATCCCAGCCAGAGTCCTACTTGTCCTCTCAATCTCTCGAGGATGCCCCTTAAAAAGGCTTCAACCCGATGGTCAACCACCTCCATGGTCAGATCTCATCTAGATCTTTCCACCCCTATTTTGTCTCCTGTGTCTCAAGCCCCACTACCTACGACAGTGGACATGATGCAGTTCGACCTACTGATCTAGCAGATCTGCGGTCTCACTGAAGCAGTGTAGGCCATGCAGCAGCAGCAGTCATCTCTGATGCCATCTCAGTCGGAGCAAGTTTCTCGGGAGCCAGAGAACCCGATCTGGGGGTGATCGACTTGGGTTAGTCGACGGGCGACCCCCAAAAAAGGAAAGCAGAGGGAGGAGAGCACTTGCTCGGACCATGACTCAACCTCGAGGGGAGCTTTGCCTCCATTCCACCAGAAAATCCTGAAGATCAATGATTGTGAAGATCTCCTAGATCAAAAGTTTTAGAAAATGAGCCAATGAATCGAAGAACTCCATCATGCTCTCTCCTTCCATGGTAATGATATTTGCACTTATCCTTCTTTTTCTTAGAAGATTATGCAGGAATCAATCCCATCGAACTTCAAGCTTCCTCAGTTTGAGAGTTACGATGGGACCATCAATCCGATCGACCATCTGAAAACTTTCTGGATAATGATGCTGCTCCACGACATGCCAGATGCCATTTTATGCCAAACTTTTTTATCCATCCTCAAGGAAGCTGTCAGAAACTGATATTCGGCTCTTAAGTCAGGTACCATCTTTTTTTTCGATAAATGAGCTATCAGTTTGTGGCTTATTTCATTAGCAGCCGATGTTTTCATCGAGGTTTGGATTTTTTGATGAATATTAGGTAGAAGGAGGGAGAATCTATCTGGGCTTATGTCACTTAATTTAATGCTGCTGCATTGGAGGTTTGGAATTTAGATCAGTCTATTGCAATGGCCGCACTCAAGGGTGGCCTTTAGAAGAATGATTTGCTGTTCTCTCTGGAGATGAAGAACCCTAGGAATTTTATCGATATGCTGGCTCGGACTGAAGGTTATGCCCGAGCTGAGGAGGCCTTTAAGGCTAGGGATAATGAAGCCGCCCAGGAGCGATGAGCGGGCAAATCGAATATGCCCATGGTTGAAGAGACATCGAGTAGAGCTCGGCCATGCTCTCGAACTCCTCTGGAGTGTAAGCAGGCCTGAACTTCTATCTGAGCCTAGAGGCGAGGAAGCCCAGATAGAAGGATGTGATCGAGCTCTCTCTTCAGAAGATTTCATAACTACGCCCCTCTTAATGCTCCAAAAATTTAAGTACTGATGAAGATCAAAGAGCAACTATCGAGATAAAAAAGGATGCACACTCACCCTAACAAGTGCAATCCTAGCAAGTTCTGCCTCTACCATCGTGATCATGATCATGATATAGAAGAGTGCATCCAGCTCCAAGACAAGATCGAGGAGCTCATCAGGCGTGATAGGCTTGACCGATTCCTACAACGTCGATCGAAAGGATGGAAGGATCGACCAAGAGCACCCCCACCATCAGAACTACCAAGGGGTGAGGAGTAGCGAGAAGATTGGCCTCCAATTGGCATCATTAACACCATCTCTAGAGGACTTCGATGTGGAGAGGCTAGTAGATCGACAAAGCTTGAGAAGAGGTGGAAGACTGAGGAGCCCATCACTTTCACCAACGAGGATGCTCGAGGAGTTCAGTTTCCAAATAATGATGCGATTGTAATCTCTTTAAACATTGCTGATTATGATATACGTCGCATTTTGGTAGATAATGAAAGTTCTACTGACATTTTATACTATGATGCTTTCTTTAAAATATCCATATCTGATAATCGTCTGGGATCCATGAGCTCTCCATTGGTTGGCTTCACTGGCGACACTATCTAGTGGAGGGAATGATATCTCTAGCCATGACTGTAGGGCAATATCCAAAGTAGACCAAGGCATGGGTCAATTTTTTGGTGGTGAAAGCCCCCTTTGCTTACAGTGCAATCCTCGACCGACCTAGTCTGAACACACTATGAGCTATGGTATCGACCTATTACCTGAAGATAAAATTTTCAACAAACAATGGAATAGGTGAAATCAGAGGCGATCAAGCATTAGCCCAGCACTGCTACTCCATCGCTTTACAAAATGGCACTCGACTTGACCCCTACTCAGTTGACGGGCTTGATGTCCATGATGACCTTACCGAAGAACGGAGTGAGCCCATAGAAGATCTTGTGACCATCCCTCTAAATGATGAAAATATGGAGCATACGGTGCAAATTGGCTCCAATCTGGAAGATGAAGTTTGGGAGCAGCTCATCACTTTTTTATGGAGGAATACCAACATCTTCGCCTGGGTTCCAACGGATATGCCTAGAATTGATGCCGAGGTTATAAAACATTGGCTGGCCATTGATCCAAGCATCGACCAGTGAAAGAAGGTGTTCGGGGCCATGCACTAAAAGGGCAGAAGGCAATAGCAGAAGAAGTCGACAAGCTTCTCAACGTCGGATTTATTTGAGAAGTCAGCTATCCGACCTAGATCTTTAACGTGGTCTTGGTCAAGAAGGCCAACAACAAGTGGAGGATGTGCATCGACTTTAAAAAGCTGAATAAGGCCTATCCAAAAGATAGCTATCCTTTATCCAAAATCGATCAATTGGTGGATGCAACTTCAGGCTACGAGCTCCTCATCTTCATAGATGCCTTCTCTGGCTACAACCAAATTTGGATGGCACTGGAGGATGAGGAGAAGACTGCTTTTATTACTAACCATGGTCTTTACTGTTACAGGGTCATGTTCTTCGGGCTTAAGAATGCAGGCGTGACTTATTAGCACTTGGTCAATAAAATCTTCAAGGAGCATATCGACCATAATATGAAGGTTTACGTCGATGATATACTGGTCAAAAGCCAAATATCTACCAATCATATTGCTGATCTTGAAGAGACCTTTGATGCACTCAAAAAATACAAGAAGAAGTTGAACCCAACCAAGTGCGCCTTTGGGGTAGCCTCAGAAAAATTTTTGGGGTTCATGGTCTTGAGATGAGGGATTGAGGCCAACTCAGAGAAGATTCGAGCTATCTAGAAGATGACCACTCCGAAGTTCATCAAAGAAGTTCAGCGCCTGACCGAGAAGGTGGCATCTTTGAATCATTGTCTCAAGATCGGTCGAATGCTGCATGCCCTTCTTCCAAATTCTCAAAAAACTAAAAGATTTTTACTGGACTCAGGAATGCCAAAAGATGTTCGACGAGCTCAAGAACTACCTCAGCTCACCTCTCCTACTAACCAAACCCAAATCCGAAGAGGAGCTATTTCTTTATCTCGTGGTCTTCCCTATGGTGCTAGCAGCAATCCTGATCAAAGAAGAGGCGAAAGTATAGCGATTAGTCTACTACATAAGTCAGATCCTAAGGGATGCCGAGATTAGGTATACAAAGTTAAAAAAATTAACTTATGCTCTTCTGATTGCAGCAAGAAGACTTCGGCCTTACTTCTAGGGATATGCTATAATGCTCTTCACTGACCAACCGATCAGAGTGATCCTTCATCAAATGGATGCTTCAGAAAGAATTACAAAATAGGTCATTGAATTAATAGAGTTCAACATCAACTATCAGCCTCGACCAGCAATCAAGGCTCAAGCACTGACCGACTTCATAGTTGAATGTACCATCTCAGATGATGCTAAGCTTCAAAATGAAACCAATATTCCATGGTTGCACCCAAGCTCCTCTAAAGAAAGAACGGACCTTTTTGAAGATTTTTGGGCCCTGTATGTCAATGGCTCCTCCAACGCTTTTGGAGCAGGTGCTAGACTGATCCTAATCAATCCGAAAGAAATCATCATGGAGTATGCATTGCATTTTGAATTCCCAGTGATAAACAATGGGATAGAATATGACGCTCTAATAGCCAGGCTCAGGATAGCCAAAGAATTAGGAGCTGATCGGCTTCAGGTTTGCAGTGACTCCCAATTGATCGTGGGGTAGGTCAACGATAGTTATGAAGCCCGAAAAGGGAGCATAGTAAAATATCTTGAGAAGGTGAAGAGCTTGATCCTAGCCTTCGGTAGCTTTAGCATTCGATAAATCTCGAGAGCGAAAAATGCTAGGACCGACCTTCTTTCCAAGCTAGCCACCCTAGTTCCTAACGAGCTTTCGAAAGAAGCTTATTATGAGACATTGAAATGCCCATGCATAGAGAAACCACAGTCCATCATGTAGGTTGGCCAGGAGCCCTACTGGATTGACTCACTGACCACTTATCTTAAGCATGGGGTTCTTCCTCATGACCCAAAAAAGGCTCAAAAATTGAGAAACCAAACCTTCCGGTATATTCTTTATGAGAATAAGCTGTATTAAAGATCATATTTCCTACCATTATTGAGGTGCCTCCAACCCTCTAAGGCTGATTTCGCACTATGAAAAGTGCGCGAGAGAATTTATAGAAGCCATTTGGGTGCCAGATCTCTATCTCATAAGCTGCTCTGATAAGGGTATTACTATTCAACTATGCATGGTGATTGTGTTGATTACATCAGGAGATATGACCACTGCCAAAGAAATACGAATGTCCAAAGGCAACTAGCCATCGAGCTTGCCCCGTTGAGTACTCCTTGGCCGTTTGCATAGTGGAAAATGGATATTCTTGGACCCTTCTCAATGGCATCTGGATAATGAAAGTTTCTCCTAGTCGCCATCGACTATTTCACTAAATAGGTCGAGCCCAAACTACTAGCAAAGATTACCGAAGCCAAGATGCAGAACTTCGTCTGAAAGTTAGTCATTTGTAGATTCGGACTGCTCTGAACTATCATAACAGACAATGATCGATAATTCACCAGAGCGAGGTTCGTCGAGTTCTGCGAAGGTCTGAATATCTCTCACCACTTTATGTTGGTAGCTCACCCGCAAGTAAATGAAAAAGCTGAAGTGACCAGGTGCAAGGCATAAGACAAGACTTGAAAGAGTAAGGAGGGCCTGGGTGGATGAACTTTATCATGTTTTATGGGCATACTGCACTACTCGAAGGCTATCGACTGGAAAAACAACATTTGTCTTAGCTTTTGGAATAGAGGCAGTCATCCCGATCGAACTTAAGCTTCCATTGACGTAGGTAGTAGCTTTCAACGAGCAGTATAATCCGCAAGACCACAAAGCCAACCTCGATCCACTAGAAGAAAAAAGAGAGAAAGCCTAAGTTTGGATGAAAACTTATAGACGAAAGGTGGCCCGATACTATAACTCCAAAGTCAGAGGTAAAATATTGAGAGTGGAAAACTTAGTACTTCGATGAGCCGCCATCTCTCAGCCTCAGAATCAGAAAAAGCTTGTCCCAAATTGAAAAGGACCCTACGAGATCACGAAAATCGTCTGACCTGAAATATACTACTTGAAGGAACTTGGAGGGGCAGACTTATCTTGATCATGAAATTTGAAAAATCTATGAATATATTATCAGTGATTTGATTGCAATGAAATTCCTCTACTTCAATATCCTAATCTTTATTGTATATCGATAATAAAGAGGGACTATCCTCCGAAATTAATCTCACGATAAATATGGCCACGTTAAAAATAAGAGAAGAACCTCATCCTAACATGAGCAAAGTTGAAGACCTCATTTATTTTAAACGAGATGAGGAGAGAGGTCCTGACAATGGTCCTAATGTGCCCCTACAGTCCATTAGGAATAGGAGGAAAATCTTATCCTAACGTGAGCAAAGTCGAAGGCCTCATTCATTTTAGATGAGATGAGGAGAGAGGCTCTGACAACGGCCCTAATATGCCCCTACAGTTCTTTAGGAACAGAAGAAGAATCTCATTCTAACGTGAGCAAAATTGAAGGCCTTGTTCATTTTAGACAAGATGAGGGGAGAGGCCCTGATAATGGCCCTAATGTGCCCTTACAGCCCGTTAGAAATAAGAGAAGAACCTCCTCCTAACATGAGCAAAGTCGAAGGCCTCATTTATTTTAGATGAGATGAGGAGAGAGGTCCTAATAATGGCCCTAATGTGCCCTTACAGCCTATTGGAAACTAGAGGAGAACCTCATCCTAACTTGAGCAAAATTGAAGGTCTCGTTCATTTAGAGGGATGAGGAGAGAGATCCTGACATCGATCCTAATATGCCTCTACGGCCTCATTAGGAATAGAAGGAGAACCTCATCCTAACAAGAGTAAAAAAAAAAAAGAAGAGAGAAGGGTCGAAGATGAGCATTGCATTCACATGAGACAATGATGGATAAGATATTATTTTATTACAAGTTAATTCATTACAAGTAGGATGGAGGTCGGCCAAACTGACTACATATTACAAGAAAGCCAATGCAGCAGGGATTAGCAAGATCGATTACAAAAAATATATATATAAAAGGAGGCAAAGCCTTATGATGGACCGAACTTCTCAAGCTTCGGGTCGTCGATGTCAGCCATCACCAAGGCCTACTTCAATCTAACGATTTTCTCCTCAAGTTCTTTCTTTTTATATAAATTATCTATGTACACTCTATTGATATGTCCGAACTGACCCTCGAGCTCTCACCGTTGCCCCCTTAGGACCTCAGACTCGACCTCCACATCTTGGATGGCTTGATGCTCATAGATTAGTTGGAGCTTTAACCGCTGAACTTTGGCTTTCTCCATCCTAACAGCCTTTGAAAGCTTGTCGATGGTCTTCTTCAAGGAGGCAATCTTCTACGACTCTCCACTAGAGATAGCCTGCTGACCATCAGCCAGTTGTTGCTGGAGATGGCTCACCTCTCTATTAGTTGCCTGGAGCTCATGCTCGAGCTTGGTCACCTTCTTCGACCAAGTTAGCTTATACTCATTATGCTAGGCTTCAACATCATGGAGCTGCTTCTGAAGTTCAGAGAATCTCTTAGACTAGTCCCAATCATACCGGACCCTGTCGGTAGATCATGATGAAGTTTCCTCCAGCAGTTGAATTTTTTTCTTCACCGCCGTAAGGTTCCTAAGGCAGGTAACTTCGACAGTCACCTTCGAAGCATTTTTTCTCGATTCTTGGAGATCATCCTCAATTTTTCTCAACTTCTTCTTCAAGAGATGAATCTCCTTCTTCAAGCTCCTAATCAGTGGTTTAATCGAAACCACACAGGGCAAAGGATCGGCATTAACTGAAAGAGGGGAGTCATGACTTAGGTCATCAAGAGCATTTTGAACCATGCAAATGATAACATAAAGTGTAAGGCTAGAAAAAGATTTATCTTTTATTTACTTAGATGTTTTTAAATACATCAGCATAAAAGAAAAAAAGAAAGCTACATGGTCTTTGGGAATCTAGACCTCGAGCAGCTCGACCATAGAAGAGGTTGTAGCATCTTCATTCACGTCCATCCATGGGCAGGTTCGGGCGCTACAGCGATGGATTCAGGAGCTTCCAAGATAACTCCCGTGGCTGAAGAAGAAGGAACATCGGTCGGGACAACTTCAACCCCGAGGGATGAAGGACCGACTCTGTCGTCGGGATCTTCCATCAAAAGGTCCAAATCTACCTTGAAAAAATTCTCAGCTATCCTCCCCAGGCAGGTTTGGAACCCCTCGATGAAGGCCTCCTAAGCAAAAGCTATTTTAATATCCTCCATGTCCCTAAAGGAATTGAAGCTTTCAATCACTCACTCCACTGCTGCACCAACCCCTTCTTGCGCATTCCTCTTTTCCTCCTCCACCTGAGTCAGGCAGTCCTCAAGTTTGTCATCTTCTCATGCTCCACCCTAAACTCTTCCTAAAGGCGCTCAATCTTGATGGATTGGATTTTCGAAGCCACCCTCATGCTCTCAACTTCTGCTCGGGCCTTCTCGACCTCCACACAAGCTTCCTTGAGGGCCTTTGAGGCTTCATCCCACCTCTGGTCAACCACCTCGGAGTGGGCAAAAAGATAATGCCCGAGCTACGATAGAAAATCAAGTTAAAATTAGGAAGCCCTAACTTCGGAAATGAAAAAAACTTCAGACTAAGATTATGAGAGAGAAGACCACCTCAAGGTAGGCGGCGAAGAACTCATTGAATCTCTCGACGTCACCCCTCCGCAGCATCTTTGCCGTAATATAGGGAAGAATACTCCTCTTCATGAGTGATTGGATGACCTTTTGATCGTCTAGAGAAGTTTGTTCTTGATCGGGACTCCCACTTTCGAAGCTCCCGACCCTCCTTCCAACCTTCTTGCCGACAGCCCTCTTCTTCTTTTTCCTCGTGGCTTCCTTCAACTGGAGGGAAGCAAATGGAGCGACCTCTTCGAATGGGGTCAGGCTCGGTATGGTGGTAGCAAGCTCAGGTTGGGCATGGCTTGGATTGGCATGGCATGGCTGGACTCACCAATGCAGACCTTCTTTGGAAGATTCTCAGTGGGGCCACCTTTCCTCTTGAGGGATTTAGGTCCCTTGGTCAGACGGTCTCGCTCTTCAAGAGTCATCTCTGTAAAAGATAAAAATCGAAGTCAAAAAATATCAAAGAAAAGTTGAGGTCTGGACAAAGAACACCCCACAACCAACCAAAAAAAAAAAAACTACCTGTTGGATTTAGGGGACTGAGGTCGAGGTTAAATAGGATCTGCTCATCCAAAAGGTCGGGGATTGGCAAAACATTAAAGCTCTTCAATATATCGGCCGAACTTCGATCCTCGCTTTTCAGTCCTGGAGCTCGACGGACTGAGTTTCTTATCTTCCCCCATGAAGGAAGTCCTAACCTCAAGGATGGATTTGAGATGAAGAAGAATTTCTCCTTCCAGCCATGGATGAAAGAGGGGGTGCCCTTAAGTAATCCCTTCCTACCGAAATGGGAGGATACATACCACCAATCCTTAGCAATCGGATGGCATTTGAACGTAAAGAAGGTCCGAAATAAGAAAATGGTAGGTCAGACTCTTACCATGGTACACAAGGAGAGAAATCTTATGATGAACTCAAAGAAGTTTGACGCCATAGCAGTAAGGAAGATATTGAGAAATCTAAATAGATTGGCCATGGAAGGGGGTAAGGATAACCTAAGCCCAGCCTGAAGAGCGTTTAAATATAGATAGGTTCGGCTAGGAGGTAGAGAGCAGGCCCTATCGTTGGGTCTGGAAAGTTCGAGCTTATATTCGGAGAAAATATCGAATTGAATCTTAGCTAACAAAAGATCGTCAGGCCAAAATTGGCAGACAATAATTGCTGGTGCGAAGAAAGGAGGGGCCAACTCGAAAAGCTTGGCCTCCCTGAGAGATAGGTTTGCTAAGGCTAAAGGAGCCAAACTCTCCGAGTAGGTCGATCAGGATTCCTTGGTGGACATTCGGATCCAAGCAAAATCATAAAAAATGCTCGAAAAGCTAAGAAAATGAAGCACAAAAAACTTCTACAAAGAGACCTAAGGAGCAAAAAGCAGAGAATGTAAGAATAACTTGGAAAAGGATAGCAAAGCTGACCTAAGTTGATTGAAAGAGGTAGAAAGATGATGAAGGCCATAGAAGATAGATGGGAGAACACCTGGGATCAAAGAAAGCGGAAGGGAAAGCCTGAGCTCTCGCCCGATAGAGAGAAGAAAATCAGAAGAAGAGGAGGAAGAAGATTTTGGAAGAGGTAACGACTCGAGGGAAGGAAACGGGTTAAATAGCCCTAAGGATTCTAGGAGGTTATGATTATAAATCCCTTTCGATCGGCTTATGGCCGATGCATGCCCCCTTTATCATGGCAGAGACTGATGGTAGACAGGCCCATAATGATGCTGTACTTTGGGCAGAGTTTTGGTGCGGAGCTTCAAAGGTGTCTCTTCGGATCACCTCAAATTTTTGAAGCTTCAATGTCGGCGCAGAAGCACCAAGAAATGCCTCGCCTTATTAAGCGTAGAAAATGGAAAGGAACTTTGGCAGTCACACTCGATACTCCCTTTCCTTGAACTTCAAACTTGGGAGTAGGGATAGTAGTGTTAGGGATAAATCCGCTCCTGCTAAAGTTTGGCTGGATGCTTGATCTTGGAAGGATCCCACCCGACAGCAGCCTCCATGGTTAAACCTCGAGACTCCTCCAACAGTCGGACTCTTTCCGAACTTCTCCTTCAGCCAGACACCTTCCCCAGTCGGACTCCTCCAATAGTCTAACTCCTTCCGATCTTTTTCTTCAATCAGACTCCTCCAATAGTCGGACTTCTTCTAAACTTCTTCTTCAGTCAGACTCCTCCAACAGTCGGACTCCTTTCGAACTTCTCCTTCAGCCAAACTCCTTCAATGGTTGGACTCCTTCCGAACTTCTCCTTTAGTCGGACTCCTCCAAAGGTCGAACTCCTTCCGGACTTCTCCTTCAGTCAGACTCCTCCAACGGTCAAACTCCTTCCAGACTTGTCCTTCAACCAGACTCCTCCAACAGTTGAACTTCTTTCGAACTTCTCCTTCAGCCAGACTTCTCTCCCAATCGTACTCCTCCAACAGTCGAACTCCTACCGAACTTTTTCTTTAGCCGGACTCCTCCAACAGTCGAACTCCTCCCAGATTTTTTTTTCAGACGGACTTCTCCAAACAGCTAAACTTCCTCCGAACTCCATCCAACAACCCTGAGGACCTCGGCTCTCGTCCTTTACATAGCCAAAAGAATCGTCAATCTCTCCCATCCGAGCTTCAACCGTTGGACCCTGATGGGCTCGCACATCGTGACAACAGACACTATCCCATATAACAAACTCCACGTAGCCCTGAACGTCTCACTATCGGACGGTTATGGTCGTTACTATCAGTTTGTTACAGACTCCGTCCATATAAGAGATCCTCTAGATACGCTTTCTTTCTGAAGCTCTCTTTCTCTTCCTCAAAATTCTGCTAGAATCTCTCTACGTATTTCATTTCTATTAGCCGAAAGAGCTGATTTGATCATCGAAGGATCTTGTCAGAGCCACCATCCCAAACTCTAGATGAGATTTATTTTGTAGGTTCCAGTGGTGACCTCATTCTCTCCAAATCCAGCTTCTATTCCGACGACAACAGTCAGATTTCATGCCAATAGATTTCTTTAATTACAAGAAGTTAATATAGCATATATACAATCGCAACCCGTGCTAATAGGCAAACAGAGGCGTTGGTGCCAGTTAAACCCACCGAGCCGTGACGATGGGACATTGTGTTAGGTTTTGCTACCGAAATTAACAACCGGACCTTGTCAGTCAACTGCTACATATGTTAGGTTGGCTGCTCTTTTTCTGGCTTGTCCTTCTCATTGATTGCTAAAATCACGCTTCTTGTGAAGCAGATACATCCAATAAGATTATTTTCAAAATTTCTAGCTGAAATACCAAAATCGAGAGGATGCCAATTTGGTCAGAGTCCTTCAGAATGGAAGTTAACTCACCAGTTTAAAGGATGAAAGTGGACAGCTCCACAAGGGTGGGGTAAGTATAAAGGATGTTGATATCATATGTTCCCATGAAAATGTAAACTTTCTAACCTGGATTTGAAGTCAAAACAACCAAACAAGATCAGCTTTCGAATAAAGAAGAGGGTAAAGAACCAAGCACAACACTCAGCGCGCTGAATCACCTTTGACCCACGTACGTTACAACAGCATCATGCAATCGGGGACCCTCGGTGCTCATACTGCCTCTGACTTCAAACCAACTCACTGTTCCATAACCATTTGCCAATTCATACCATGCACCAGCTTTCATGCACTCTAGAGTGTCTGACAGCTTAACCTTGACCTAGTAACAGCCTTAAGGGCTAGCTTTTTAATACACGCACCACTTTTCTCATAATTCCCTTCTCCTACGTGACTAAATTCAGGAATGATTTGTTAATATCGACGTTTTGTTTACGAGCAAGCATGCTTAAATGCCATAATAGATATGGGGACGTAGCGGTCTTTTCCTAAGGTCTACTCTCTTGCACCCAAATTCTCTCCTACATATATGCCCATTAATTGTTTGGCCCCTTAGCTGTAGCTTTGACATATAACATGAGGACCGATGTCAACCTTTGATGCTAACCTAGTGGGACTGTTTTAAGAGGAAAAACTGCAGTTGTGGAAGTCCAGGTGGCAAAATGGTTAGAGGCCAAAGTGGCCACTGGGAAGGCCTAAATGCCTCAAAGATTCAAAGATCCTTTTGACGATAGAGAAGATAAAAGGCTATCAGAGGGATATATGGCTCCCTTTCTTGAATGAATGCCGCACAGGAGGGGAGGAGGGGGTGGGTGGTGGGCTGGCTGGCCCTTTCCTTATTGGTGGCCAGAGGCGCGGGGTCAGCTCCACTTGATGGCCTCTCGCCCACTGATCCTAATTGATGGAGACCCTTTGTGCCTATTACTCGGATCCCACCTCGGGGCGGCTTCTAGAGATGAGGAGGGTTCCCTATCTACCGATGGTTTTGCCCGCGGTGCAAGAGGAGACAATAATGAAGACCTCAGGCTCATGCCCGGATCATGCCCCCTCCACCCGTCGAACCCCGGCCATTCCAAGGACCCAAAGATGCTTCGTCTCATCTTTTAATTGCAAACAAGGGAAGAATGGAAGAAAGAAAAGGAAAGAAAGAAATCCAGAGAGAGACTTGTTCCACTTTACGTGGACAGTACCCAAAGAGATGGTCCCAACGAGGAGGTATCTCTATCATGTCCGTGCTTCCTCCTCCTTTGATGCGGATTGATGGGCTGGAGTGCATGTAGAAGGCTTATCATTTTGGCTGGGTGGAGGCCGGAATCAGCCATTTCAGCCGTTGAGGTGCAGAGAAAGTTAAATGGTCTTCGTCTCACGTTAGGTGGTGAATATGACAAAAAAAAAAAAGAAAAAAGAAAAGAAAAGACAGAAGAACGATTTAAACCAGCTTCACGAGAACCATGGATTCTCTACTGTATATTGTATGATATGATGCATCATGTAGCCATCTATGGTACGAACGATGCGCATAATGCAGTATATCATGCGGTACATCATATGTATAGCAGAAAATCTGCGTGGCTTCATAAGAGACCTCATTTCTCCGTAGGAACAATAAGGGACATATACGTGGAACGTTAAAACTTGTGTTTCATCATGTCATGATGCGTCCAAGGATTTCATTAATGCATCTGAAAAAAATCGCATCCCAGAAGTAAATGTAAGGATAAATTATATTTATGATTCATAAACTAAATTAATTTTTTTAAAAAATCTCTAAACTAGAAAAATATAATTTTTAGTCTTCATACTTTCTAAATTATTTTAACATGGTCATTTCTTCGAATTTCGATCATTTTCTCTCACCGAAAATTATAGTTGATGATAATTAGTGTTTATATGATGAAAAATGTCTAACAAAGATGACATAATATGAGTGATGATGTGGCATAATAAATGAAAATTGTTATTTTACTGGCATGGCATGTATGATAATATGACATCTATTATGAAATTTTTTCTAAAAATATACAATCACCAAGTAACACATCAACCCCCATAGGTGATCTGGCATATATGACATACCACAGATGATAATGTGTTATTTGCATGAATTTTTTTCTTAAAGTGTCTAATTATCTAGTGACATGTTAGCATCGATAGGTGATGTGGCATAGATTATGTGGCATATCCGTGATAATATGGCATGAGTTATGACATTTCATCTATTGTAGAATGTTTTAAGAAAGTGTCCAATCATCAAGTAATATATCAGTATTGATAGGTGACGTGGCACATGACTGATGATATGACATATGCTGTAAATTTTTTTTTTTAAAGTATCCCATCACCGAGTGATACGTTAGCATCCATATACCATATCATAATCCATACCACATCATCACCTCTTTACCATAAATTATATTTTTATCCTCTAAATTTTATAAATATTCTTATATGGTCTTTATATTTTAAAAATTCTTTAGTTAGATCCTTTAATTTTCAAGTATGATTTAATTTAATCTTTCTAGCATGGTGGTAGAGAAAGTGATGATTGTGATGTAGAACAAGTCATTAAATATATTTAAAAAGCCAAAAATGATATTGATATTCAAATAGGGAGGTTGGGCCTAGACTTAGAGATGGTCTTAAAGTAGATCAGATTCGAAGATTTGAAGACCACCACTGTTAACATAGAGGCACCAATAGAAAAATATGCAAGGTCAGCATTCTCAATTTCATCATTGTCAACCTCGCTATTACTACTAAATTTTTCTTGAAAAAGAATACGTCAATAATAATGGACTATATAACAAAGAATCTTAGGCATTTGCTCCAACCGGAGCAGAATAGGTCCCCTAGCTAATTAGGATTTTAGTCATTGCTTTATAGTTTAAAAAATCTTTAATTATGTCCCTTGATTTTTAAATATGATTTAGTTTAAACTAATATGATTTTGATACCTATTGGTATGGAATCTGGTTGATGCTGAAATTGGTTGGAGTTGGAGAAGCCGAGGTCACCATCGGGACCTGCAAAAAAAGTTCAAACTAGAGGAGGAGTAGCTTTGGTAGGATCCTCCGACAGTCAAGTCAGCTCTTTCGGCCAATAGAAATAGAATGCTCAGCAGAGAAAGTAGTAGAGTTTCGAGATGGAGGAGAGAGCTTGGAGAAAATATATCTGAAGGATCCCTTTTATAGATGGAGCCTGTAACAAATTGATGGTGATAGCTGCAACTATTGAATAGTGGACCATTCAGGCTACGTGGGGTTTGTTATAAAGGATAGTGTCTGTTGTCGCGATGCATCCATTATCGTGACATGCAGGCGGTTGAGACTTAATTATTGAAGTTCAGACTAAACCACTATCAGTAGTGATAGAAAACATGCAGGATTTCATGCATAGATTTCAAAATATTTTCAAAATATAGAGCAGCGGAAGATATAGATTAAACTATTTAATCTATAATATGCATGTAATCAAATTATAAAACCCTACATCAAGGATCTATAACATATTATAATGCAAATATAAATATAAAATTAAATTAATTATAAGTGGTATTGATCATATCAATATCTAAATCTAGAATAATTCTAGATCTAACCCTACATCACATCTAGGTCACCAAGAGATTAGATCTCTTACCTTTGCGTGGGTCGAGAACTCCACTGTTGAATTCGTTCTTGCCTTTGGAGCCACATATGCATTCAGCCTCTATAGATGATCCACAAAAATCTGTAACACAGATCAAAAGTTCATCGAACGAAGATCCGTTCGAAGTACTAGTTTCTCGTAGATCTCTCTTGATGGTTAATCAAATATATGTTCTTCGAATCTTTTGGACAATCCAAGAGATAAAGAACATAAGAAGGAATGTGGGAGAAATCCAATCCTTGGATCTTTCATAAAATAGAAATAAAAAGATACATGAAAAAACCTTAGGAGAAGACAAATCTTCTCCTTCAGGACATCAATAGTTGATGTCCTGAAAATACCTCTATGTTAGGATCAGAGGATACCTTGTCCTCTAAACTTTTTTTTAATTTTTAGATATCACACCCTCATATTTTTCTCATAAAAATCTCATAAATAAAATTGAGAAGAAGGTCTCTCAAGAAAACCCTAAGAGAAGACCTTCTTCTCTTCTTCTTCTCGCATCAGGACATGATCAGATCATGTCTAAAAATGATCACCATGCCCCAACACCTTGGAGCATAGATTCCATACCCTCTTTCTCTCTCTCTCTTAGATCTTTGTCATATAAAAATTATATAAAATAATGAAGAAGAAGATACTCAAAAGAAAACAAAGAGAAGATAATCTTCGCTTACCTTTATGCCTTCATGACATCAATGATTGATGTCCAGATGAAGACTTTTTCTCTAAGGATCTTGGTGCCATCTTTCCTCAAGCCATTCCTCTCTCTCTCTCTCTCTCTCAAATTTTTATCATATAAAAATTATAAATAAAATAAAAAGAGAGAAATATAAAAGAAAAATATAAAAGAAGACAATCTTTTCTTACCTTGTCTTTTCAAGATATCAACCTTTGATGTCTTAATTGAGGATTCTTCTTCAAGAATCTTGGCACCAAAAATCCTCCACACCTTCTTCTCCTTCTTCTCTAATTTTTCATGATTTTTCTAGAATTTTTCACATTCTTAAACCATCTCATAAGAAGCGTTCACTTTTTATTGCAAGACTAGGTCAAAACCTAGTCAAAGAAGGACTTCTATGAGGCGTCCAACTCTTGGATGCCCCTCCCACTTATTTTTTTGTGTAACCATTGATTCTTATGTACAAAACCAAGAAAAAAAGGTCTGAATAAGATAGAGAGGTGTGGGTAGAGTTGGCGCATAAGGGAGGGAGGAGTTTTTGGTCAAAGAAGATTCTTCCAAGTAGGAAATAATTTCCAACTTTCTTCTAATTTTGACCAAATTAAATTTAAATCTAATTCCTAAGATAATGGGGTGTGAGAAATAATTTATTAGGCATGAAAATCATAGAAAAAAAATTTGGAATTAAAATATGGTGTGGGCTTTCTTTGGCGTAAGTGAAAGAGAGAGAGTCCCAATCCAACTGGGACTCCTCTTATTTGACTAGGTCAAAATTATTTTAAATCTAATTTAAATTATATTTAAATTAGATTAAATATAATCTAATTAAGGATGATCCTAGTTTAACTAGAAGTCTAATTAAATCATATTAAATCAAGATTTAAATCTGATTTAAATCCTAAGTCAATCAGGTGCACCCAAGTCCTAGTCAAACAAGAAATTATTCTTTTCTTACAATTGGATTATCTAATAAACCAATTAGACTTAATCTAATTAATTCAAAATCAATTCTAACTGAATGTAATTTAGTTAGACTTGATTTTAGCCTGATTGCTCAATCAAATTGAGCCAATTAGCAATCCAATTGCTAATCGATCCTTCTGCAACACTTGCATTAGGTCAAACATCAATCGCATTGAATGTTTGATCTCAAAATGATTCTCAATCATCGATTAACCATTCGATTATGTTACAACCTATAATGTGTGTAACCCCATAGATTCGAACCTAAGCCGATAGCATAGAAACCAATTCCTGTACCAATCAAAGTTACCATCTAGCAATGATTTTCGATGTCCGAATAGGTCAAATATATGCAAAATAATATTCTTAGAATCCTGGCCCATGGTTACCATATAATTTATTTCTATGATCAATAATGCTCAAGATGACTTTGAGTATGCTATCAAACACTCATACAAGTCATTTTTGTTATGTCTTAAAATTTTGCAAATTTCATGATACATCACGAGGATTACCCAGGCCTAGATTTTGCTAAATTGAAACACAGCGAGCCATTCTCTTTTTGAAGTTAATCAAAAGTGGTCAATCCCATCTTGACTCACACACCAACTCTACAAGTACTTGACTATACCTAGAAACCTTCCATCACCTATATTAGAAATACAGGCAGTCCAGCACTAAATTACAGTGAGTTGCTCGCAAGTCACCGTGGTGATCTTAGGTTGGAGAGACACTTATATCCATTGGCCTTAGCTAGCTATTCTTGATAGTATAGTGCTACATTAGTCATATTCAGTGTAGATGTACTCCTACATCTCATCTGAATGCCATACTAGTGTCTCCACACCATTTGGTTATGAGGATAATCAATGCATATGGCATACAGCGATCTACACTCGATAAGTTATCATTCTTGTTAATAACTTATCATTTGATCATGAACAATTTAAGAACCATCCAATAAATCCTCCTTTATCGATTGATTGTGGTTCTAAGGACTTCATCATAATTTAGAAGTTTATTTAAGGAAGATAGAACTTTTATGATGAAATAGCCAAATTACTATTATCATTAGATAATTCATATACTAATTCCAATCATCTACTACTTAGATGATTGGGTTTAGGACACATTTTTCAAAAACTTTCACTTGGACTAAAGTCAATTAGAACGATATCAAATATCCTATCTTCCACTTGCGTTCATAGAACTCTTTAGTTCTGAGGTCTTAGCAAATGGATCGGTCAAGTTCTTCTTTTACATCGATCTTCTAAAGATCGACGTCACCCAGATCAAATATCTAAGATGAAAATGATGCAGAATATGCTGAAACTTTGATTCTTTAGCTTGAGCTATGGCTCCAATGCTACGATAGGACTGGACCATGGGTGGAGGGTGCCACTCCCAACCTGCTAATGAACCTCAGTAATTACATAGCTTATATGGTAGCATCATATGCTATGATGTACTCTACATTATTAACTGAATAGGCTAAAGTATCCTGCTTGGAATCTTTCCAGTAGATTACTTTTATAATTAGGGTATGAGTCGATATTCTCTTATTGTCATCTTGTTCTGACTAAAATCAAAACATCCATATATTTTAAGTCAGTACTTTCATATTTGAGTCACTGAACCTTAGTATTTTCTAAATACCTATAAATTATCTATACAATCCTCCAGTGGCTTTTACTTGGATCAAACTGGTATCTACTCACTACCTCTAGTGTGTATACCATATCTAATCTCGTACATGGATAAATAAGATGACAGCTAAACTTTTATTCCTTGTAATATTAGAATGCTATTTCAGATTAAGAGAATTTCATCCTCAAACATCATAAGAAATAACACTATAAAATATTTTGCCTAATAATAAGTGCAGGGTTTGTCTTTGTTCATAACTAAGATATACATTCAGAACGTATGTTCAAATTTTGAGATGATACTCAGATGGGCTTTATAGGTCCTTACCTTTCCGTCTGTGCTACTATGATCTTATTAAAAATTCATTCATACCTAATGAGTTTTATCCTTTCAAGTGATCAACTAGTGTCCATACACTATTAATTTTCATAGACTTCAATTTGGATCATATGGCTTCAAGCCACTTCTCAGAATCAGGCCACTGAAGGAAAAATTTAGATTTTTCAGATCCAGTTCATTCAGATCTGATTAGATCAAGAGAGATATTTTAAAATTTTTTTTTTAATCCATATCAGATTTGAGATATTTTAGATTTGATTTTATAAATCTAATAAATAAAATAAAAAAAATTAAATTTGATTTAATTTATATCTTTTATTGGATAATCAGATACCCTGTGATGATCCTGTTGATTTTCTGAGGTTCTGGATCTAGCCATGCAAGTGTCTGACCTCTATCGATATCCACTCGGATTAGATCTAGAGATCTTCTCTTTTTTATCACCTCTCTAAATATCAAATCTGAATTTGATTTGGAGGATCTTCAAAACTTCTTCTAAAGATCTAAAATCATCTCTTGCAGCAGCACTGCCTTCTTCCTTTCTCATCACCTTCTCTTACCTGGATCGTACCAAATTGGAGCCCAAACCTCCTTGGACGTGAAGAGGAGAGAGAGGACCAAAAGATGACATGGAGGAGGGAGAGGGGCAGCCTTGTGGCATGGGCTATGGGTTGATCCTCTTGAAGTCTAGGCACAGACAGGGTTTATATAGATCCTATTACGCCATGCAGTGCCCCATCATCCCAGCCAATCACATCACTTCGTGCAATCAGATTTAAATCTGATTAGTAGGATGACATCATCTGATCCAATCAAATGAGAGCCCCCTGAAATCATCCTTAGGTGGTGCCAAGACTAGTCAAAGCAGAGTCCCTTGGCGCCTCCTAAGTTGATTCCAAGAAGCAACCTGGAGTCCCATCTATATGAGACTTCAGTAATCCCTATCCTTGGGTGCACACCTCCCTAGGCATGCACCCCCTCCTTTTTATTTTCTAGTAAGGGGACAAGCCTTTATCTACTCTTCTATGGGGGCATGACACATGGGCAGATGTCTAAGTATCAAAGGCCAACGTTTGACTAAAGTCAAAAGATAAGAATTAGCAGGTAACGAAAAATGGCACGTGTTGTCTCCAATTTATTTCATAAATTAAGACAATTCTTTTCTGACCTGAATAAGTTTCTGTCAAATCAGGTAAAGGTATTTGAGTGAGCACAAATACATTAGCTCAGTTGAGACAACTTTTAATGATAGTAGAAGAAGAACATTAGCTCAATCATGTACTAGCATGATTTTTTTGAACCTAATTGAATCCAATTCAAATCAATTGAACTAAGTTTGTCTAATTGATGATATCTAGATCCTAACCTTTGTTTGTGTAATCCAATTAGGTTCAATTTTGTATGATAATGGGATATGTCATGATCTCTATCATCGACATCATCGAAACATGATTGCACCAACTAAGATGGAGAAGATGGGTTTGGCATGGAGGAAGGAGAGACAAACAGCCTTGGGGCATAGAAAATTCAATTGCCTTTTGAGTTGGGCGTAGGGTCTTATTTATAGACTATGCGTGATCAAACTCCTCTTCTTCCTAACCAATCACAATCCTTTGTGAAATCAAATCTAAATCTGATTGGTGAGAATAGAGTTCCTTGGATTCATCCTTAGATGGTGCCTAAGATCAGTCAAAGTTGATTCTTAGGAGGAGTCTAATTGGAATCCAAAAAGAAGATAGAATTTCTATCCAACAGGAACTCCTGGATGCCTCCAGCTTGGGCACATGCTAAGGGTGGCGTGCGCCCTCCTCCTTGCTAGGTTCTGGCAGGGGGACAAGCTCTCACCAACTCTCCAATAGATGCGTGACACATGAACAGAAGTCAAAGTATCAATGGTCAATATTTGACCAGTCAAAGGTCAACTTTTGACAAAAGTCAAATGACGAAAAATGGTAGGTGACCAAAAATGGTAGGTATTGTCTTACAAAATAAGACAATCCTTTTCTGACCTGGACAGGCTTTAGTCAAACTAAGTGAAGGCCTCTGATCGAGCACAAACTCCTTTGACTCAGTCAAGACAACTATTTATGATAGTAAAAGAAGAACGTTAGGTTCAATCGAGTGCAAGCACGATTTTCTTGAACCTAATTAAATCTCATTCAGATCAATTGAACTGGATCAGTTCAATTGATGATCACCAGATTCAAACCCTTGTTTGTGTGACCCAGTTAGGTTCAGTTCTATATGGTAATAGAATATGTCATGATCTCTATCACCGACATCATCGAAACTCCTTTCGGTGGATCAAAATTTTTCTGATTCGAACAGCTAGAATGATCGATCATCTAAATCATTCTAATTGCTCCCAAAATCCACCAGTGACACCTAGCAGTATATGGTGGCAACCCATCAGAGCTAAATGCGAACCTCTTGGTGCAGCTACCTGTGTGATTAAGTTCTTCTATCTTGAGCCCCGATCAGATTAGGGTTAAGGTGAACTCGTCAAACCCTAGTTTCTGTCATATGATGTAATCATTCGATTCAAGTTCCGATGTAAAAAACCTAAATAGAAACTCTTTCTATTATTTCACTCTACCATGGCCATGGGCTTCTGGACTTGATTCTCATGATCATCATAGGGCTGCTCCTCTACCATCGAGGTAGATAGATTCCATCTTGATGCAATCCAGTTCCTATAATGAACATGCTATAGCCAACATACACCTCAGGATTTCGAATGGCTAGGAGACCGAGTTATGGTGTAGTCAAACTATAACACCCTCAAGGTGAACTGTCGATGCACCTCAGATCAAAAAACCAGACACACCACTGCAGCATCGAGTCAGTCATTGATGAGAAGGTAGACTTCCTAATGACTACTCGAGGTGGTCACGCTCAGTGCCCTCATTCTCTAATGAGTACCTATACTCTCGCTCTGGTGTCTCCACACCGTAGACTCATCTACTAAAAGGAAGCAATTGTACACCAACCTTTCGGATCAATTACCATCCTCGTGATGATCCTATGGTTGGGAGCATTTTATGAGTTAATAATGATTATTCATGTCTTAAATTTTCAACTCTTGAAAATATGAATTATCATTACCATTAACTCAAAGAATGTATCACAGACACTAAATACACATATGTGATAGAAAATAACTCATTTTATTAATTTTAGTCAAAATTATAATTTTGTCCCTAGAAGTGTATTACAAGTGTCAGCCAATTCTAGCTTTTAGGGCACATATATCTAACATTATGGACTTGATTCTCATGATCATCATAGGGCTGCTCCTCATCTATCGAGGTAGGTAGATTCTCTCTTAGTACAATCCAATTCCTACAATGAACATGCTATAGCCAACATATACCTTAGGATTTCGAATGGCTAGGAGACCGAGTCATGGTGTAGTAAAACTATAACACCCTCAAGGTGAACTGCCAATTCACCTCAGATCAAAGAACTAGACACACCACTTCAGCTTCGAGCTAGTCATCGATGAGAAGGTGACTTTTTTATGATTGCTTGAGGTGGTCACGCTCAGTGTCCTCATTCTCTAATGAGTATCTGTACTCTAGCTCCGGTGTCTCTACACCGTAGATTCAAGATTCATCTACTATAAAGAAAAGATTGTACGCCAACCTTCCGGATCAATCACCATCCTCATGATGATCCTATGGTCAAAAGCATTTTATGAGTTAATAACAAAAATTCATGTCTTTAATTTCAACTTTTGAAAATATGAATAATCATTACCATTAACTCAAGGGATGTATCACTGACACTAGATATGCATTTATGATATGAAATAACCCATTTTATTATTTATAGTTAAAATTATAATTTTGCCTCTAGAAGTGTATTACAAGTGTCAGCCAATTCTGGCTTCTAAGACACATATCTAACAAACTCCCACTTGATCTAAAGCCAATTATCTACAAATCTAAGTCCCATCTTCTCAAGGTGGGCTTCGATCTTCTGCTGGCCTAACAGCTTTATGAGTGGATCCGCTGTATTATCTGCGAAGTCGACTCTCTTGACCTCGACGTAACCCTTCTCGAGATAATCACGGATGAGGTGGTATCACTGCTCAATGTGCTTGGATTTTTGGTGAGACCTCAGCTCCTTAGCAAGGGCTATGGCACCATTGTTATCGTAGTATAGGGGAATGGCATCTGATGGCATCACTCCGATCTCTATGGCAAACTTCTTATACCAGAATGCCTCCTTCACAGCTTCTGATGCAGTGATGTATTCTGCTTCCATGGTGGAATCTATTATCACCGTCTACTTAGAACTCTTTCAACTGACAGTACCACCATCACACACAAATAGACTCCTAGATATCGACTTTCGATCATCTACATCGGACATAAAATTTGAGTCTATATATCCCTAGACTTCGAGTTCTTCATTACCAAAAATCAACAATATATCCTTAGTTCTTCTCAAGTACTTAAGGATATATTTTATAGAAATCCAGTATTCTTCTCCTAGATTTGATTGATATTTGCTTGTGACACTCATAGCATGGGCTATATCAGGTCATGTACATAGCACGGCATACATGAGGCTTCCTATTACTGAAGCATAAGGGATCTTGCTCATGCATTTTATTTCCTCAGGTGTGCTAGGGCACATCTTTTTGGAAAGATGAATGCCATGTTTGAAGGATACCAAACCCCTCTTAGAATTTTCCATGCTAAACCTTTTTAGCACTTCCTCTATGTACATCTTCTGTGAAAGTCCTAGCATCCTAATTGGTCTATCTCTATAGACTTTAATTCCTAGAATAAAGGATACTTCTCCTAGGTCTTTCATAGAGAATTCTTTGGATAACCATATTTTAACTATGGTCAACATGAAAATATCATTCCTAATAAGGAGGATATCATCCACGTACAATATGAGGAAGACAACAGTGCTTCCACTGACCTTTCTGAAGGCATATGGTTCCTCCTCATTCTCAATGAACCCAAATAATTTAATTACATCATTGAAATGAGTATTCCAGCTTTGAGATGCTTGCTTAAGTCCATATATAGATCTTTGCAGCTTGCATACTTTGTGATCAATATCACTAGATGTGAAACCTAGTGGTTGTTCCATATAGATATTTTCTTCAAGATATCCATTTAAGAATGTTGTTTTCACGTCCATTTGCCATATTTCATAATCAAAATAGGCTGCAATAGTAAGCAATGTGCAAATGGATTTAAGCATGGCTACTAGTGAAAAAGTATTCTGATAGTCAATGCCTTCGTGCTGACTATAATCTTTTACCACTAATCTAGTTTTGAATGTCTTCACATTTTTATCTGCATCAAATTTTCTCTTATAGATCCATTTACACCCAATAGGTACTTTACCTTCTGATGGATCTACCAAGGTCCAAACTTGGTTTGAGTGCATCGAGTCAATTTCTGACTTCATTGCCTCTAACCATTTCTCAGAGTCGATATCCGATATCATCTCGTTATAGGTTTTGGGATCATCACCATGAACCCTATTACCTATGAGAAACATTTTCTCTATTTTCTCTGAAATAGTACCTAAGTACCTCTTAGGAGCATGGGAAATCCTTTTTGATCTATGAGGTGGAGGAGGAAGTGATTGTATTAACTTAACCTGATTTGGTTCTATTTGGTCCTTAGCTCATTGCTCTTGTGAGACTTTCTCATTGAGCTTGATATGCTTTTCAATGCCACTATCCTGAATAAACTTTTTTTCAAGAAAGATGGTATGTGGACTCACAATCACATTGTGATCTTCTAGAATGTAGAAATAATATCCTATTGACTCTTTAGGATATCCTATAAATCGAGTTCTAAAAGACCTAAAGTCTAATTTATCTGCTTGTTGTCTTTTGACATGAGTTAGACAATCCCAAATTCTAAGATGACTCAGACTTGATTTCTTACCATGTCATATCTCATATGGTGTGGTAGGAACGATTTTAGAAGAAACCCTATTCAGTAAGTATATTGCAGTTAACAAATTATGTTCCCAAAAAAAATTAGGAAGGTTTGTGAAGCTCATCATGGATCGGACCATATCTAATAGGGTCCGGTTCCTCCGTTCTAAAATTTCATTGAGTTAAGGTGTTCCAGGTGGAGTCCATTGATAGATTATGCCATCTTTCTTAAGATAGTTCAGAAATTTTCAACTAAGGTATTCGCCTCCTTGATCTGATCGAAGAACCTTAATAGATTTTTTAGTTTGCTTTTCTACTTCATGTCTGAATTCTTTGAACTTTTCAAAAACTTCAGACTTGTGTCTCATAAGATACACATATCCATACCTAGATAAATCATTGGTAAAGATTATGAAGTAAACAAAGTCATCTTTAGTCGGCACATCAAATGGGCTGCATACATCAGTATGTACTAGGACAAGAAGATCCATAGCACTTTCCCCATGTCCTACAAAAGAGAGTTTAGTCATTTTGCCATGAAGATAAGATTCATAAATTGGATATGATTTGAAAGTCAACAGACTCAATAGCCTGATTTTCTCCAATTTGTTAACTCTATCTTCTACAATATGACCTAGTCTCAGGTGCCATAGATACTTATTGTTTGGACTATCCCTAGGTCATTTCATGGCATTTATATTTTGCTCGATATTAAAAATAGATACATCAATATGTAACTGATAAAGACCGTTAATAAGAAACCACTTGCAATTTTATTTCTTTCATAAAAAATATTATAATGGTCCTTAAGAAAACTAATTACATAGCCTTCTAGTGCTAGGCATAAAACAGAAATCAAATTTCTGCTTGCTATAGGCATACAATAACAATCTTTTAAAACTAAGTCTAAACCAGATGGTAGTCGAAGAGGGTATGTTTTCGCAACCACGGCAGCAACTCTTGCTCCATTTCTGACGTGTAGGATTATGTCACCATTCCTTAGCCTCCTGCTATCCTCAAGACCCTGCATAGAACTGCACAAATGAGCACTAGAATCAGAGTCAAGCACCCAACTAGATGCAAAAGAAATCATAAGGTTAAACTCAATAACGAGTATACCTCCAGAAGGACCTGCCTCCTTCTTATTCTTTAGGATGGTCAGGTAAGTAGGATAGTTCCACTTTTAGTGGCCGTCATTATTATAATGAAAATATTTTTTTTTGTCAGTGGCCTTCTTCTTCAGCTCTGCCTTTTTCTTCTTTTCTCCTTCCACCTTCTGCTTTTTTACAGACTTCTTCTTCTTTACAAAAGACTTTCTCTTGGAAGAAGTCTGTTCCATAGCAAGCACTGAGCCTTTAGAATCTTTCATGGAAAGCTCAGCAGTGATCGGCATGTTCATAAGTTCGGTCAGAAAATTTTGAAGTTATGTATATGATAGTTCATGATGAACTACCCATATGCATCAGTCAAGGATTGCAAAATTATATCATTCTGTAGATCTAGGTCCAACTTCACTCTGAGCTTCTCAAGCTCTTCCAAATCCTTGATAATCATCAGACAATGATCTTGGACTGACTGCCCATCGTGCATTTTAGTCTTGAATAGTCATTTAGTGACTTGATACTTGGCTGCGCATCTCTGTTCACCAAACATCTCTTATAGGTAAGCCAAAATTTGGTGGACAGTCCTGATATCTTCATGTTGGTGCTGAAGCTCGTCAGACATCGAGCCCAACATGTAGTATCTAGTCTTGTTATCTTCGTCCATCCACTTTTCAAGAGATGTACCCTATTCTATGGATGGATGAGCTGGTAAAGTGGGAGTGTCCTGATCCAAAACATGAGTTAACTTCTTGAAATCCAAAATGATTTTGAAGTTTCAGAGTCAATCCTTATAATTGAGTCCGGTCAGTCTATGGGTGTCCAGGATACGTGCTAGTGGATTGGACACAGACATTTTTTCTGTAGAGAGTCAAAGATTTTAATTAGATATTATAATTAAAACTTGACCAATTTATTTAAAAATTTTATTTTTAAACAAATTAGCTTCCACTATTTTCTTGAATTTCTACACTTTCTCTATAGAGATGCGAAAATCTCTACGATTAATGATTTCTAGTGGGTGGTGCGGTCTCACCAACTGACTCATCACCTCACCTAACAGTTATTGGTGATGGATTAGCCAATGAGTGAACAACTCTTATTCAATGATTCTCTAATCATGGTACACCAAAACTTGATCTTTAATTCATGAATCTCACCGTGCCCAAAATATTGATTCACTCCTTAGTTAAGTCAGACCCACCATTTGCACAGATTGGATTCCTAATTGAGACTCTCACCGTATTCAAAATGTTGAGCCCAATCCATCCTCCAGCCTGTAGCATCCAATGCCTAATAGATATGGTTGCATTTTTTCAGTGCAACTAAACCACTATAATTGGTCGAGAATAATCAATCCCAGAAAGGGCCTGCATTAACAATGGTGGAAGATCTTAGACTTAATCTTTTCTTAGAAAGATTTGATTTAGATCTCATTAAACTAGACTTGACATAGTCATAACTATTATGACTAACCTAGTGGCATGGGTTAGCTCGGATTATTGACCACCTCAGATCAGTACTGAGCCAATAAATATGGTCAGGTAAGTGAGATCGATGGAAGGGATATGTCATTAACTTGACAAGAATGCATTCGAGATGAGTAGCTCCCAATTAGAAATCAGTCGATCGTATCTACCAAACTTACCTTAGATATCAAGTTATTGAGCCAGAACCAATCGGGTTAGCCTACAATCCAGACTCTAACCACTGAGTCTAATTAGGTCTTAGCTTGATTGATCACTCACGTGACTCGATCTTGACCCAGACTTAATCCTATTAGGCTGGTCAATTTTTAAGCACTACTGATCCCATCTAACGAACTCTTGATTCGATTTGATCAATCGCTTAGACCTAATTGAGCTACCCAAGCCCGAACCTAATTTTATGAATATATTTTAGATCTAAAATTCTTAATTTTAGATCTAACATATATTTCAAAATTTTAATTCTCAATTAAGTTTAGGGTTCACAAACAAAATATGTAAACAAACCGTAATTATCTAAAAAATTAGATTTAAATTGATCACATCAAAATAAATTCTAATCTAGATAATTATGTAGAACTATTCTATAACTAGTCTAAACATGCATTCATCATATCTCATATAATCCAAAAATTAAATAATTTTATTTACTATTTTTTAAATATTATTATAATATTTATAATATCAAAAAATAATAAATAAATAGATCTAAAATAATAATTTAATGAACATGCAAGACTATCTATAGAATAATTCTATTTTACAGCTAGACATGTATCTTATAAAACTTAGATCTAAATTATTTAATTTTAATTTTTTTTAATTTTAGATCTAATCACATCATATGTAATATTTGAAATCACCTAATTATTAGATTAAAAATAAATTTAAATTAGATCTAAATAATTTATTAGAATCTGGCTCTGATATCAATTGAAAGAAAAATTCAGATTTTTTGGGTCAGGTTCGTTCAGATCTGATTGGATCAAGAGATAAATTTTAAATTTTTTTTTTGAATCCATATCAGATCTAAGATATTTTAGATATAACTTTATAAATCTAATAAAATAAAATAAAATAAAATAAAATTTAATTTAATTTGTACCTTTTGTTGGGTAATCAATTATCCTGTGATGATCCTGCTGATTGCTTGAGGTTCTGGATCTAGCCATGCAATTGCCTGACCTCTATCGGTATCCACTCAAGTTGGATCTAGAGATCTTCTTCTTTTTATCACCTCTCTAAATATCAGATCTAGATCTAATTTGAAAGATCTTCAAAACTTCTTCTAAAGATCTGGAATCGTCTCTTACAGTAGTCCTGCCTTCTTCCTTTCTCGCCACCTTTCTCTTATCCGGATCGTACCAAATTGGAGACCAAACCACCTTGGGCATGAAGAGGAGAGAGAGGACCAGATGATGGCATGGAGGAGGGAGAGGGGCAGCCTTGTGGCATGGGCTATGGGTTGATCCTCTTGAAGGCTAGGCACAGATAGGATTTATATAGACCCTGCTGCATCATGTAGTGCCACATCATCTCAGCCAATTACATCGCTTCATGCAATCAAATCTAAATCTGATTGGTAGGATGATATCATCTGATCCAATCAAATGAGAGCCCCCTTAAATCATCCTTATGTGGTGCGAAGACTGGTCAAAGCAGAGTCCCTTGGTGCCTCCTAAGTTGATTCCAAGAAGCAACCTGGAGTCCCATCTGTATGGGACTCCTGACATCCCTATCCTTGGGTGCATGCCTCCCTAGGCGTGTTCCCTCTCCTTTCCATTTTCTAGTAGGAGGATAAGTCCCTATCTGCTCTCCTATGGATGCATGATGCATAGGCAGATGTCTAAGTGTCAAAGGTCAATGTTTGACCAAAGTCAAAAGACAAGAATTAGCAGATGATGGAAAATGGCAGGTGTTGTTTCCAATTTATCTCATAAATTAAGAGAATCCTTCTCTAACCTAGATAAACTCTAGTCAAATCAGGTAAAGGTACCCAAGTGAGCACAAAAATATTTGGCT
Source organism: Cocos nucifera (assembly GCA_006176705.1). NCBI lineage: Eukaryota > Viridiplantae > Streptophyta > Magnoliopsida > Arecales > Arecaceae > Cocos > Cocos nucifera. The sequence continues at coordinate 33,720 of QRFJ01002682.1, forward strand.
CAGTCGAGACAACTTTTAATGATAGTAGAAGGAGAATATTAGGCTCAATCGTGTGCTAGCACAGTTTTTTTGAACCTAATTGAATCTAATTCAAATCAATTAAACTGAGTTAGTCCAATTGATGATATTCAGATCCTAACCCTTATTTGTGTGATCCAGTTAGGTTCAGTTCTATATGGTAATGGGATATGTCATAATCGCTATCATCGACATCATCGAAACACCTTTCGATGGATCAGAATTCTTTTGATTTAAACAACTAGAATGATTGATCATCTAAATCATTCTAATTGCTCCCAAAATCCACCAGTGACACCTAGCAGTATATGATGGCAATCCATCAAAATCAAAAATAAACCTCTTGGTGCAGCTACCTGTGTGATTAAGTTCTTTTATCTTGAGCCCCTGATCAGATTAGGGTTAAGGTGAACTCATCAAATCCTAATTTCTATCATATGATTTAATCATTTGATTCAAGTCTGATGTGAAAATCTTAATAGAAACTCTTTCTATTATTTCACTCTGCCATGGCCATGGGCTTATGGACTTGATTCTCATGATTATTATTGGACTGCTCCTCACCTATCGAGGTAGATAGATTCTCTCTTGGTGCAATCTAATTCCTACAATGAACATGCTATATCCAACATACACCTTAGGATTCTGAATGACTAGGAGACCAAGTCATGATGTAGTCAAATTATAACACCCTCAAAATGAACTGCCGATGCACCTCAGGTCAAAGAACTAGATAAACCACAACAGCTTCGAGCCAGTCATCGATGAGAAGGTAGACTTTCTTATGACTGCTCGAGGTGGTCACGCTTAGTGCCTTCGTTCTCTAATGAGTACCTATACTCTCGCTCCAGTATCTCTACACTATAGACTCAAGACTCATCTACTATAAAGAAGGGATTATACACCAACCTTCTGAATCAATCACCATCCTCATGATGATTCTATGGTTGAGAGCATTTTATGAGTTAATAACTAAAATATTGAAGAAAAAATTTAAATTTTCTGGGTCAAGTTCGTTCAAATCTGATTGGATCAAGAGAGATATTTCAAAAATTTCACTTTTGAATCTATATCAGATCCGAGATATTTTAGATCTAATTTTATAGATCTAATAAAATAAAAAAAAAATAAATCTGATTTAATTTATACCTTTTGTTAGGTAATCAGATTATCCTGTGATGATCCTGCTGATTGCCTGAGATTCTGGATCTAGCCATGCAAATGCCTGGCCTCTACCGATATCCACTTAGGCTTGATCTGGAGAACTTCTCCTTCTTTATCACCTCTCCAAATATCAGATCTAGATCTAATTTGGAGGATCTTCAAAACTCCTTCTGAAGATCTGGAATCTTCTTTTGCAGCAGTGATGCCTTCTTCCTTTCTCGTCACCTTTCTCTTATCTGGATCACACCAAACTGGAGCCCAAACCTCCTTGGATAGGAAGAGGAGAGAGAGGACCAGAAGATGGCATGGAGGAGAGAGAGGGGCAGCCTTGTGGCATGGGCTATGGGTTGATTCTCTTGAAGGCTAGGCATAGACAGGGTTTATATAGACCCTGCTGCGCCATGCAGTGCCACATCATCCCGACCAATCACGTCGCTTCGTGCAATCAGATCTAAATCTGATTAATGGGATGACATCACCTAATCTAATCAGATGAGAGCTCCCTTAAATCATCCTTATGTGGTACCAAGACTGGTCAAAGTAGAGTCCCTTGGTGCCTACTAAGTTGATTCCAAGAAGCAACCTGGAGTCCCATCTGTATGGGACTCTAGGTGTCCCTATCATTGGGTGCACGCCTCCCTGGGCATGCACCCCCTCCTTTCCATTTTCTAGTACGGGGACAAGCCTCTATCAGCTCTCCTATGGGTGCATGACACATGGGTAGATGTCTAAGTGTCAAAGGTCAATGTTTGACCAAAGTCAAAAGACAAGAATTGGTAGGTGATGGAAAATGGCAGGTGTTGTCTCCAAATTATCTCATAAATTAAGAAAATTCTTTTCTGACTTGGACAAGCTGCAATTAGATCAAGTAAAGGTATCTAAGTGAGCACAAACACATTTGGCTCAGTCAAGACAACTTTTAATGATAGTAGAAGAAGAACATTAGGCTCAATAGTGTACTAGCATGATTTTCTTGAACCTAATTGAATCTAATTCAAATCAATTGATCTGAGTTAGTCCAATTGATGACATCCAGATCCTTACCCTTGTTTGTGTGACCTAGTTAGGTTTAGTTCTGTATGGTAATGGGATATGTCATGATCTCTATCATTGACATCATCTAAATCCTTTCGATGGATCAGAACTCTTCTGATTCAGACAACTAGAATGATCGATCATCTAAATCATTCTAATTGCTCTCAAAATCCACCAATGACACCTAGCAGTATATGATGGCAATCCATCAAAATTGAAAATGAACCTCTCGATGCAGCTACCTGTGTGATTAAGTTCTTCTATCTTGAGCCTCAAATCAGAAAGGGTTAAGGTGAACTCGTCAAACCCTAATTTCTGTCATATGATTTAATCATTTGATTCAAGTTCGATGTGAAAACCTTAATAGAAACTATTTCAGTTATTTCACTCTACCATGGCCATGGGCTTATGGACTTGATTCTCATGATCATCATAGGGTTGCTCCTCATCTACCGAGGTAGATAGATTTTTTCTTGATGCAATCCAATTCCTACAATAAACATGCTATAACCAACATACACCTCAAGATTCCGAATGACTAGGAGATTGAGTTATGGTGTAGTCAAACTATATCATCCTCAAGGTGAACTGTCGATGCACCTTAGGTTAAAGAACCAGACACACCACTACAGCTTCGAGCCAGTCATCGATGAGAATGTAGACTTCCTTATGACTGCTCGAGTTGATCATGCTCAGTGCCCTCGCTCTCTAATGAGTACTTGTACTCTTGCTCCGATGTCTCTACACTGTAGATTCAAGACTCATCTACTATAAAGAAGCGATTGCATACCAACCTTTCAGATCAATCACCATCCTCATGATGATCCTATGGTCGGGAGCATTTTATGAGTTAATAACAAAAATTCATGTCTTAAATTTTCAACTCTTGAAAATATGAATTATCCTTACCATTAACTCAAGGGATGCAACATAGATACTAAATACACATTTATGATATAAAATAACCCATTTTCTTATTTATAGTTAAAATTATAATTTTTCTCCTAGAAGTGTATTATAAGTGTCAGCCAATTCTGACTTCTAGGACACACATATCTAACAAACTCTCACTTGACCTAAACCTAATTGGCTATAAATCTAAGTTCCATCTTCTCAAGGTGGGCTTCGATCTTCTACTGGCCCAACAGCTTTATGAGTGGATCCACCGTATTATCTGTGGAGTCGACTCTCTTAACCTCGATGTAACTCTTCTTGAGGTAATCGCGGATGAGGTGGTATCGCCGCTCGATGTGCTTGAATTTTTGGTGAGACCTCGACTCCTCAGTAAGGGCTATAGCACCATTGTTATCGCAGTATAAAGGAATGAAATTTGATGGCATCACTCCAATCTCTACAGCAAACTTCTTATACCGGAATGCCTCCTTCATAGCTTTTGATACGGCGATGTATTCTACTTCCATGGTGAAATCTGCTATCACCGTCTACTTGGAACTCTTCCAACTGACAGCATCACCATTATACACAAACAGACTCCCAGATGTCGACTTTCGATCATCTACATCGGACATAAAATCTGAGTCTATATATCCCTAGACTTGGAGTTCTTCATTACCAAAAACCAACAACATATCCTTAGTTCTTCTCAAGTATCTAAGGATATATTTCATAGAAGTCTAATGTTCTTCACCTGGATTCGACTGATATCTAGTTGTGACACTCATAGCATGGGCTATATCAGGTCGTGTACATAACATGGCATACATGAGGCTCCCTATTGCTGAAGCATAAGGTATCTTGCTTATGCGTTCTATTTCCTCAAGTGTGCTAGGGCACATCTTTTTGGAAAGATGAATGCCATGTCTGAAGGGTACCAAACCCCTCTTAGAGTTTTCCATGCTAAACCTCTTTAGCACTTCTTCTATGTACATCTTCTGTAAAAGTCCGAGCATCCTATTCAATCTATCTCTATAGACCTTAATTTCTAGAATAAAGGATGCACTCTTAGGTCTTTCATGGAGAATTCTTTGGATAACCATATTTTAACTATGGTCAACATGAAAATATCATTTCCAATAAGGAGGATATCATCTACGTACAATATGAGGAAGACAACAGTGCTCCCACTGACCTTTTTGAAGACACATGGTTCCTCCTCGTTCTTGATGAAATCAAACATTTTGATCACATCATTAAAATGAGTATTCCAGCTCCGAGATGCTTGCTTAAGTCCATACCTTATGATCAACATCACTGGATGTGAAACCTAGTCGCTGTTCCATATAGATATCTTCCTCAAGATATTCATTTAAGAATGCTGTTTTCACATCCATTTGTCATATTTCATAATGCAATGTGCGAATGGATTTAAGCATGGCTACTGGCAAAATGATATCCTGATAGTCAATGCCTTCATGCTGACTATAACCTTTTGCCTCTAATCTAGCTTTGAATGTCTCCACATTCTCATCTGCACCAATCTTTGTTTTGTAGATCCATTTACACCCAATAAATACTATATCTTCTGATGGATCTACCAAGATTCAGACTTGGTTTGAGTGCATCGAGTCAATTTCTGACTTCATTGCCTCTAACTATTTCTCGGAGTTGATATCCGATATCGCCTTGTTATAGGTTTTGGGATTATCACCATGAACCCCATTACCTATGAAGAACATTTTCTCTATTTTCTTTGAAATAGTACCTAAGTACCACTTAGGAGGATGGAAAACCCTTTTTGATCTATGAGGTGGAGGAGAAAGTGATTGTATTGGCTCAACCTAATTTGGTTCCATTTGGTCCTTAGCTCGTTGCTCTTGTGAGACTTTCTCATCGAGCTTGATCTACTTTCCAATGCCACTATCTTGAATAAACTATTTTTCAAGAAAGATGGCATGTTGACTCATAATCATATTATAATCTTCTAAAATGTAGAAATAATATCCTAATGACTCTTTAGGACATCCTATAAATCAAGCTCAAAAGGACCTAAAGTCTAATTTGTCCGCTTATTGTCTTTTGACATGAGCCGGACAACTTCAAATTCTGAGATGACTCAGACTTAATTTCTTACCATGCCATATCTCATACGGTATGGTAAGAACGATTTTAGAAGAAACCCTATTTAATAAGTATATTGTATTTAACAAACTATGTCCCCAAAAAAATCAGAGAGGTCTATGAAGCTCATCGTGGATCAGACCATATCTAATAGGGTCCGATTCCTCCATTCTGAAATCTCGTTGAGTTGGGGTGTTCCAAGTGGAGTCCATTAAGAGATTATGCCATTTTTCTTGAGATAGTTCATAAATTTTTGACTAAAGTATTCACCTCCTCGATCTAGTCGAAGAATCTTAATAGATTTTTTAGTTGCTTTTCTACTTCATGTCTGAATTCTTTGATCTTTTCAAAAGCTTCAGACTTGTATCTCATAAGATACACATATCCATACCTAGATAAATCATCGATAAAGGTTATGAAGTTGACAAAGTTGTCTTTAGCCGGCACATCAAATGGGCCGCACACATTAGTATGTACTAGGGCAAGAAGATTCGTGGCCCTTTTCCCATATCCTATAAAAGGGAGCTTAGTCATTTTGCCATGAAGACAAGATTCATAAATTGGATATGACTCGAAAGTCAACGAACTCAATAGCGTGATTTTCTCCTTCTTATTCTTTAGGGTGGTCAGATAAGTAGGACAGTTTCACTTCCAGTGGCCGTCATTGTTGCAATGAAAATATTTTTTCTTTGTCAGTGGCTTTCTTCTTGAGCTCTGCCTTTTTCTTCTTTCCTCCTTCCACCTTCTGCTTTTTCACAGACTTCTTCTTCTTTATAAAAGACTTTCTCTTGGAAGAAGTCCATTCCATAGCAAGCACTGAGCCTTTAGAACCTTTCATGGAAAGGTCAGCAGTGACCAGTATGTTCATAAGTTCGTCCAAAAAAATTTGAAGTTTATGCATATGGTAGTTCATGATGAACTACCCATATGCGTCAGTCAAGGATTGCAGAATTATTTCATTTTACAGATCCAGGTCCAACTTCACTTTGAGCTTCTCAAGCTCTTCCAAATTTTTTGATTATCATCAGACAATGATATTGGACTAATTGTCCATCGTGCATTTTATCCTTGAATAGTCATTTAGTGACTTGATACTTGGCTGCACGACTCTGTTCACCAAACATCTCTTATAGGTGAGCTGACATTTGATGGACAGTCCTAATATCTTCATATTTAGTGCTGAAGCTCATCAGACATTGAGCCCAACATGTAGTATCCAGCCTTGTTATCTTCGTCCGTCCATTTTTCAAAAGATGCTCTCTATTCGACGGATGGATGAGTTGGTAAGGTAGGAGGGTCCTGGTCTAAAATATGAGTTAACTTCTTAAAATCCAAAATAATTTTAAAGTTTCAGAGCCAATCCTTGTAATTGAGTCTGGTCAGTCTATGGGTGTCTAGGATACGTGCTAGTGGGTTGGACGTAGATATTTTTCTGTAGATAGTTAAAGTTTCTAGTTAGATATTATAATTAAGATTTGATCAATTTATTTAAAAATTTTATTTTTAAATAAATTAGCTTTCACTATTTTCTCAAATTTCTACTCTTCCTCTATAGAGATGCAAAAATCTTCATAATTTATGATTTCTGATGGATGGTGCGGTCCCACCACCTGACTCATCACCTCACCTAACAATTATTGGTGGTGGGTTAGCCAATGAGTGAATAACTCTTATTCAGTGATTTTCTAATCATGGTGCACCCAAACATGATCTCTAATTCATGAATCTCACCATGCCCAGAATATTGATCCACTCCTTAGTTGAGTTAGATCCATCATTTGCATAGATTAGATTTTCAATTGAATCTCTCACCGTATTCAGAATATTGAGCCCAATCCATCCTCTAGCCTATAGCATCCAATACCTAGTAGATATGGTTGTCTTTTTGATGCAACTAAACCACTGTAACTAGTCGAGAACAATCAACCCCGGAAAGGATCCACATATCTACAATGGTGGAAGACTTTAGACTTAATCTTTTCTTAGGGAGATTTGATTTAGGTTTCATTAAACTAGATTTGACATAGTCATAACCATTATGACTAACCTAGTGGCATGGATTAGCTTAGATTCTTGACAACCTCAGATTAGGACTGAGCCAACAAATATGGCCAGGGAAGTGAGATTGGTTGAAAGGATATGCTATTAACTCGATAAGAATGTATTTGAGTCAAGTAGCTCTCAATTAAAAATCAATCGGTCGTATCTCCCAAACTTACCTTAGGCACCAAATTATTGAGTCAGAATCAATCGGATTAGCCTACAATCCAGACTCTAACCACTGAGCCTAATTAGGTCTTAGCTTGATCGATCACTCACGTGACTCAATCTCGATCCAGACTTAATCCTATTAGGCTGGTCAATTTTAAGCACTGTTGATCCCATCTAACCAACTCTTGATTTGGTTTGATCAACCGCTTAGACCTAATTGAGCTACCCAAGCCCGAACCCAATTTTATGAATATGTCTTAGATCTAAAATTCTTAATTTTAGATCTAACATATATTTCATAATCTTAATTCTCAATTAAGTTTAGGGTTTACAAACAAAACATGTAAATAAAATCCTAGGATTTTAGGATCTAGAATTTTGCAGAAAATAAGTTCTTGATTTTTGATTAAGGATGAATGCGCAACATCCCTACACATCATAAGAATACCCCATCGAATGGGAGGAGAGGGCATTTAAATCCTACTTTATTCTTATGACCGGACGGCCAAGGGGAACGCCTTAATAAAAAATATAAGACTATAAAACTAGTTAGATCTACATCATATATCTCATATAAAAATTGATCTAACTTTAAACATATTTTGCATACATCTCATGTATCATATCATGCATGATTTTTAGATCTAAATTATCTCATAATTATCTAAAAAATTAGATTTAAATTGATCACATCAAAATAAATTCTAATCTAGATAATTATGTAGAACTATTCTACAACTAGTCTAAACATGCATTCATCATATCTCATATGATCCAAAAATTAAATAATTTTATTTACTATTTTTTAAATCTTATTATATAATTATAACATTAAAAAATAATAAATAAATAGATCTAAAATAATAACTTAATCAAATTAAATTATGAACATGCAAGACTATGTATAGAATAATTCTATTTTATAGCTAGTCATGCATCTTATAAAACTTAGATCTAAATTATTTAATTTTTATTTTTATAATTTTAGATCTAGTTATATCTCATGTGATATCTAAAATTACCTAATTATTAAATTAAAAATATATTTAAATTAGATCTAAATAATTTATTAGAACTTGGCTCTGATGTCAATTGAAGAAAAAATTCAGATTTTTTGGGTTAGGTTCGTTCAGATCTGATTGGATCAAGAGAGATATTTCAATTTTTTTTTTTTTGAATCTATATCAAATATAAAATATTTTAGATCTAATTTTATAGATCTAATAAAATATAAATAAATAATTAAATCTAATTTAATTTGTACCTTTTGTTGGGTAATCAAATTATCCTATGATGCTCCTGCTGATTGCCTGAGGTTCTGGATCTAGCCATGCAAGTGCTTGGCCTCTATCGATATCCACTCAGGCTAGATCTAGAGATTCTCTCCATTTTATCATCTCTCCAAATATCAGATTTGGATTTAATTTGTAAGATCTTCAAAATTCCTTCTGAAGATCTGGAATCTTCTCTTGCAGTAGTGCTGCCTTCTTCCTTTCTCGTCACTTTCGCTTACCTAGATCACACCAAATTGGAGCCCAAACCTCCTAAGGCATGAAGAGGAGAGAGAGGACCAAAAGATGGAATAGAAGAGGGAGAGGGGCAGCCTTATGGCATGGGCTATGGGTTGATTCTATTGAAGGCTAGGAGCAGACAAGGTTTATATAGACCCTGCTGCGCCATGCAATGCCACATCATCCCGACCAATCACATTGCTTCATGCAATCAGATCTAAATCTAATTGGTGAGATGACATCACCTGATGCAATTATATAAGAGCTCCCTCAAATCATCCTTAGGTGGTGCCAAGACTGATCAAAGCAGAGTTCCTTGGCGCCTCCTAAGTTGATTCTAAGAAGCAACCTGGAGTCCCATTTGTATGGGACTCCAGGCGTCCCTATCATTGGGCGCAACCCTCCTTAGGCATGTGCCCCCTCCTTTCCATTTTCTAGCAAGGGGACAAGCCCCTATCTACTCTCCTATGGGTGCATGACACATGGGTAGATGTCTAAGTGTCAAAGGTCAATGTTTAACAAAAGTCAAAAGATAAGAATTAGCAGATGATGAAAAATGGCAAGTGTTGTCTCCAATTTATTTCATAAATTAAGATAACCCTTTTCTGACCTGGACAAGCTTTAGCCAGATTAGGTAAAGGCACTTGAGTGAGCAAAAATATATTTGGCTCAGTCGAGACAACTTTTAATGATAGTAGAAGGAGAACATTAGGCTCAATCGTGTGCTAGCACGATTTTCTTGAATCTAATTGAATCTAATTCAAATCAATTGAGCTGAGTTAGTCCAATTGATGATATCTAGATCCTAACCTTTGTTTGTATGATCTAGTTAGATTCAGTTCTATATGGTAATGGGATATGTCGTGATCTCTATCATCGACATCATCAAAATACCTTTCGATGGATCAGAACTCTTCTGATTCAGACAACTAGAATGATCGATCATCTGAATCATTCTAATTGCTTCTAAAATCCACCAATGACATCTAGCAGTATATGGTGGCAACCCATCAAAACTAAAAATGAACCTCTCGGTGTAGCTACATGTGTGATTAAGTTCTTCTATCTTGAGCCCCTGATCAGATTAGGGTTAAGGTAAACTCGTCAAACCCTAATTTCTATCATATGATTTTAATCAATTGATTGAAGTCCGATGTGAAAACCATAACAGAAACTCTTTCTATTATTTCACTCTGCCATAGCCATGGGCTTATGGACTTGATTCTCATGATTATCATAGGGCTGCTCGTCATCTACCGAGGTAGATAGATTCCCTTTTGGTGCAATTCAATTCCTACAATGAACATGCTATAGCCAACATACACCTCAGGGTTTCGAATGGCTAGGAGATCTAGTTATTGTGTAGTCAAACTATAACACCCTTAAGGTGAACTACTGATGCACCTTAGGTCAAAGAATTAGACACACCACTGCAGTTTCGAGCCAGTCATCGATGAGAAGGTAGACTTTCTTATGACTACTCGAGGTGGTCATGCTCAGTGCCCTCATTCTCTAACGAGCACCTATACTCTCGCTCCGATGTCTCTACACCATAGACTCAAGACTCATCTACTATAAATAAGTGATTATACACCAATCTTCTTGATCAATCACCATCCTCATGATGATCCTACGGTCGAGAGCATTTTATGAGTTAATAACAAAAGTTCATATCTTAAATTTTCAACTCTTGAAATTATGAATTATCATTACCATTAACTCAAGAGATGTATCACAGATACTAAATATACATTTATGATAGTAAATAATTTATTTTATTATTTATAGTTAAAATTATAATTTTGTTCCTAGTAGTGTATTATAAGTGTCAACCAATTCTAGCTTATAGGGCACACATATCTAACAAAAAATTCATGTCTTAAATTTTTAACTTTTGAAAATATGAATTATCATTATCATTAACTCAAGGAATGTATCACAAATACTAAATATACATTTATGAGATAAAATAACCCATTTTACTATTTATAGTTAAAATTATAATTTTGCCCCTAGAAGTGTATTACAAGTGTCAGCCAATTCTAACTTCTAGGAGACACATATCTAACATCCACTACACTATATCCTTCTAGGTGATCAGATCCTTGTTGTTCTCATCGAGCCCAACATGATCGCCATCCTAGACCTAGACACTGAAGTATTTGTCCGGCTAATGTGGTACTCTACCGAATCTCCTTAAAGGTGATACTTTAATGGGCTCTAAATTTGATCTGATCAAATTTGATTCTATAGGTTATCAGATAACATCGGTTGCTTTCTACTAGTCAAACTTTTACAAGTTCAACTTAATAGGCATCAGTTCTTTCTCTAAGAAACTTCTTTCTAAAAGGAATGTCCTATTGCTGATGAACATCTTATATTCTTTAACATAACAGAATTAATAACTCTTAAACACTTATTGGACCAGGACACAAGTTTATCTATGTGCAAATATATGACATAGGCTAATCAACTCCAAATCCAAAAGTGAAAGAGTCTAGGTCTACGCCCGATCCATATCCCATATGGAGTCAATGCAACAAATTAACTTGGTATAAACTTTTAGAATAAAAAAATAGTCACAAGAGCACAACCCTGCAACAAGCAGACAAGTATATCCTATTGTGGATTGAACCATGTCCAACAAAGTTTAATTTCTCCTCTTAGATACACTGTGTTCCAAAAGAAAATTCACTGAGAGAGAATCCTATTCTCTCCTAGATATGTCACAAACTCACTGGATAAGTATTTGCCTTCTCGATCTGATCGAAGAGTTTTAATACCTTATCCAATTTATTTTTTTTATTATTGAATTATTTAAATATTTTAAATGATTCATCTCAGATGTACTCATGCCTAGATAGGTCGTCTGTAATGAAATATTAATGTCTTCCTTTGGCACTTAAGTTCAAGGTCCACATACATCACTATGTATGAGACTTAGAATGTTATTAGCTCCTTCACCTTTTTCAGTAAAAGGTGACTTTGTCATCTTCCCAATAAGACAAAATTTACGAACTATCAATGATTCAAAATTACTGATATCGAGGTTTTGCTCTCCAGCTAATCCATTTATCCTATTCTTGTTAATATGACTAAGCCTGTAATGCCAAACATAGACATATATGACATAATCTAACTAGGGTACGTACATTCTGTAGGAAAAATTCTGATTTTCTAGGTCAGGTTCGTTCAGATTTGATTGGATTGAGAGGCATATTTCAAAAATTTTTTCTTAGATCCTAATCAGATCTGACATTTTTTAGATCTAATTTTATGATTTGATAAATAAAAAAATAAAATAAAATTAATTCTAATTAATTTTATCTTGATTCTGGGTAATCTGATTATCCGTTGATGATCCTGCTGAAGCCCTGAGGTTCTGGATCTAGCCACGCAAGCACCTGGCCTCTACCGAAATCCACTTAGGCTGGATCTGAAGATCTTCTCCTTCTCTTTCTATTCTCCAAAAATTAGATCTAGATCTGATTTGGAAGATCTTCAAAACTTCATCTGAAGATCACCTGTCGTCTCTGCAGCAGTGCTGCCTTCTTCCTTTTTTGTCAGCCTTTTCTTGCTTGACTCGCACTAATCTGAAGGCCCAACTTCCTAGGGCATGGAGAGGAGAGAGAGGGTTAGATGGTGGCATGGAGAAGGGAGAGGGGTAGCCTTGGGGCATGGCTAAGAGGAGGAGAGCTAAAAGGTGGGCGTAGATAGAGTCTATTTATAGACTCTGCTGCGCCATGCAGTGCTGCATCACCCCGGCCAATCATATTGCTTCATGCAATCAGATCTAAATTTGATTGGTGGGATGACATCACCTGATCCAATCAAATGAGAGACCCACAGGTTCATTCTTAGATGGTGCCTAAGACTGGTCAAAGTAGATACCCAAGGGCCACCTAAGTAGAAACCAAGAAGCAACCTGGAGTCCCATCCGTATGGGACTCCAGCATCCCTATCCATGAGCGCACGCCATCCTAAGCATGCACCCCCTTCTTTTCAATTTTTAGAGAAAGGACAAGCCTCTATCTACTCTCCAATAAGTGCATGACACATGGATAGATGTCCAAGGGTCAAAGGTCAATGTTTGACCAAGTCAAAGTACAAGAATTAGTTGGTGAAGAAAAATGATAAGTGTTGTCTCAAATTTATCTCTCATAAATTAAGACAACCCTTTTCTGACTTAGACAAGCTCTAGTCAGACAAGGTAAAGGTACCTGAGTGAGCACAAACTTTATTTGGCTCAGTTGAGACAACTTTTATGATAGAAAAAGGAGAATGTTAGGCTCAATCATGTGCTAGCACAATTTTCTTGAACCTAATTGAATCTTATTCAAATCAATTGAACTGGATTTGTCCAATTGATGATATTCAGATCCAAACCCTTATTTGTGCAATCCATCCAGTTAGGTTCAATAGCCTGATTTTCTCCAATTTATTAACCCTATCTTCTACTATATGACCTAGTCTCAGGTGCCATAGATACCTATCGTTTGGACTATCCCTAGGTCATTTCATGGCATTCACATTTTGCTCGATATTAAAAATAGATACATCAATATGTAACTGATAAAATCGTTAATAAGGAAACCACTTGCAATTTTATTTCTTTCATAAAAAATATTACAATGGTCCTTAAGAAAACTAATTACATAGCCTTCTAGTGCTAGGCGTGAAACAGAAATCAAATTTCTGCTTGCTGTAGGTATACAATAACAATCTTTTAAAACTAAGTCTAAACCAGATGGTAGTCGAAGAGGGTATGTTTTCACAGCCACGACAGCAACTCTTGCTCTATTTTCATTATGTAGGATCATGTCACCATTTCTTAGCCTCCTGCTATCCTCAAGATAGTACATAGAAGTGCATAAATGAGCACTAGAATCAGAGTCAAGCACCCAATTGGATGCAGAAGAAACCATAAGGTTAAACTCAATAACGAGTATACGTTCAAAAGGACCTGCCTCCTTCTTATTCTTTAGGGTGGCCAGGTAAGTAGGACAGTTCCGCTTTCAGTGGCCGTCATTATTATAATGAAAATATTTTCTTTTGTCAACGGCCTTCTTCTTCAGCTCTGCCTTTTTTTTCTTTCCTCCTTCCATCTTCTATTTTTTTGCAGACTTCTTCTTCTTTCCAAAAGACTTTCTCTTGGAAGAAATTCATTCCATAGCAAGCACTGAGCTTTTAGAACCTTTCATGAAAAGCTCAGCAATAACCAGCATGTTCATAAGTTCGACCAAGGAGTTTTGAAGTTTATGCATATGGTAGTTCATGATGAAATGCCCATATGCATCAGTCAAGGATTGCAGAATTATATCATTCTGTAGATCCAAGTCTACCCTCACTCCGAGCTTCTCAAGCTCTTCTAAATTTTTGATCATCATCAGATAATGATCTTGGACTGACTGCCCATCATGCATCTTAGCCTTGAATAGTCATTTAGTGACTTG